>PVKN010009474.1:0-15193 GCA_004027915.1 Capromys pilorides
AAAATAGATATAAAATTTATGTTAAAAAATCACTCTAAGGAAGGGCAACGAATAAGCATACCAGCACGAACCTTGTTCAGGTTTTTTTTATTTGGAATAGCTCATACTTCCCCAGGCCTTGGCTTGAGGCATATTCCACCACGTTGAAAGAAAAGCTGATTCTGAAGAGTGCAGATAGTTGAGATAAAGGAGGGAAACTCAATAGCAATGAGACAATTTTAAAACAGGTTAGTAGGACAGTTACAATAATATATTGTATATTGTTGTCTTCATAGTAATCATTCAAGGTATAAGATGCAGATGTGATATCTTATCTAAACACTGTAAGTACAAATGTTTCTTCTCATTGAACTGAGAGAAAGTATCTGTATATCCTAACTATTTTGTATGTACAGATACAAATATACATATTTTTTCACTACAAAATGATCATTCATTTATATCCCCCTATAAAACCTATTTCAAATGATCAATTTGATGTCACTGAACACAGAGTTGAGAAAGGAGGTATAGTTGTATATGATTTTGACCACACAGACATAATAGACATAAACAACTTGGTTTTGTTTTGTCAGATGATGTACAGTGTGCCTAAGGAGAGTTACCTAGAGAGAAAACATTCTTTCAGGCTTTGACAGAGAGCAAACTGGTCAAGCAATGGCCGTGTCTCATCCAGATGGCTGACACTGAAAAAGATCTACAAACTGCTGTGCATGTTTTCAGGGGAAATCCTGAGGGGATTTGACTGACCTTGTCAGATATAAGGTTACTTTTTTTGTTATATAGGTCTTGCTTTACCTTGGCCTTAACCATCAGCAGAAAAGTATAACCACAAGGTATAAAAAGTAAAGCCATATTAATATGTTGAGCTGTAAAAGGCTCAAGCCAACAACTTCTGATAAGGCCAGTTCTATGGATAACCCACTACTATTGTGGACTATTGGACTATATTGAGTTATTTTGCTGAAGATGTGCACCTACATGTTTGAATGGCAGTGGAACACCCACTCTTCTTTAGTACATGTTTATGTTTTCCTATCTTAATCTTGAATTGGTTCACAGCCAATAGTGTGTTGGTAAATATTAATAATTATCTGGGCATAGGAGAAAAGGCTCAGTTAAATCTTCATTTGCAGAAAGTGGTTACCTTTGTCATGAAAATATTTCCACTATATCCTATTTCAAATGATCAGTTTGATGTCACTGAACACAGAGTTGGGAAGGGAGGTAGAGCTGTATTTGATTTTGACCACACAGACATAATAGATACAATGAAAAGATTATAATAATTGAGAAATTATAAGTTTTAAGTGATTTTTACTTTTGTTTTAATCTATTTCATTATAAACTTATTTAGTTTAATTTTTAATAATGGCTATGTTTAACACCCAGTGTACAAAGGTCCTAACATTTAATAGTTGGTTTCTTTCAGTTGTTATGAGGTGGCTTTGGCATAGGAATGAGGTTCACAGGCACCCAAGCAGATGAAAGGAACTGTGTGACTAAGTCTCATGAGACTGTGGTGATTCTTTATGGATTGCTGCAGAATTGCTTGTGTGCAAACCTGATATACCACATCAGCTTTGCTGTCTCTCCAGTATTCAGAAGTGATATGCTAAATCTCACTGCATTCACCAGATTCTCTGGATTTGTCCCTGTTTGTTGGTCAACCTGAAGGGCAATGGGAGGTGGCCTGAAAACTTTGAAACCTTCAGTAAGCAGAATGAGGAACTGGGCCTTAAGGTGCTTGGGGTGTTTCTATACACTCTTCCTGCTAATACAGATAACTTCCGAAGCAAAGTAAATACAGAATATTCTCAGAATGTGTTCCATGATTTGTGTGTGTGTGTGTGTGTGTGTGTGTGTGTGTGTGTGTGTGTGTGTATTGAATCCCAGACCTCATGTGTGCTAGGTAAGTGCTCTACCCTAGAGTTACATCTCTTCATTCTGTGGTTTATGATCAAAAAGAAAGACTGAGCTAGGGCTGAAAATGTGCTTCTCAAAGATGGAGCAAATATTTTTGATAGGAGTCTTACAGTCCTTAAAAAGGAGGGACGCTAATTTTTAAAGGAAAAGGTAAATATTCTCAAGAAACTAGAAAAATTCTTCATTGTTAATGAATGTCAAATCAGCATGAATCCTCAAAGATTGGATTGCTGCAGAATTGACTGGAGGGTTGCTTACTCTGGTGTAAAATTTAGGACCATTATTGGGAGTCTGGATGCTCTATATATCTTCACATGAAATTGTCAAATGTGCGCAGTACTTCCAAAGACAGTGAGCCAATGAATATATTGGAAAAAGTAAAGATTAACAGAAACAGTTGACTGTGTTTGAGTGCATTTGGGGAGTGGGGAAAACATTAAATACCTGCAACATAGAGAATAAGCCAAAGAGGTGAAAATAAAGTTCAGCCACAAGGAATAGATAATTCTTCTTATATGTGTCCACATAGGGCATTAGCTATCTTAGACCAGCAATGCAGTGAGTGGGTCTCAAGCAAGACAAGCAGAGATTGTAGCCTGTTTGGTACTAACACAGTGACTTTAGGAAGAACTAGCCATTATGAAATATATAGAACTATCAGGATTCTGTGTCGTATTCGGAAAGAGTAGACAAGTGGATTGGGGAAAAGATGGTGGAAAAAGAATGCTAACAGTATAGTCAAAAGCAGCATGTGAGAACACCCAAAGTCTGGGCTGCAGATGAGGCATTTGTAGTATTTTCAGCACAGGGCAAAATAATAAGGTATAAAGCTCTATGAAAAGGACCAATCACTAGAATACTTTTCTGGCTACTTAATCTGGTTAGTATATGAAAATACATATTCCAGAACTCAGCTCCCAGGGAGCCTGAAGAAATCTCAGGAAGCTGATGTTTGTTTCTTGGTTTGTTTTTTTTTTTTTTTTAAGACAAAGTTTCTACTATGCAATCCAGGCTGGCTTTGAACTCACAGCAATTCTTCTGCTGCAACCTTCCTAGTGCTATGCTTACAGGTGGGCACCATCACACCCAGCTCTGGAACCTGTATTTTAAAAATAAACACCATTGAAGATTGCAATGCAATTGGTTTATTAGCCACTTTCTGAAGAACACAACAACATAATTAATCCAGGGACCTGCTGGTGAGATAGATCTGGAAACATCATGCGGAGCAGTGTGGGGTTTTGGCACCCGCTCCTGGAGCACAAGTGCTAACTCCTGTGAGAAGCTCATTCCTGGGCCAGCTGTGACAATTAGCAGGTGGCAGTTGCTAGGAAACATCTCCCTTTCTATCTTTGATTTTTGATGTTGCTGTTTTACCGTGTGTTTAATACTATATATCATTTCAAATCTTATTTAGAAGCAGGTGTAGTATAGATCATAATTACATTTTTAAAAATTACTTCTTATTTAATTAGAAGAGGAAACATTTAATACCACTTTTTAAATATTGCTTGAGTAATCAACTATTTTTAATCATGAAACTGTTTTGATAGTAGATATGAAGTAAATTTAAAAATATATAAATCAGGAGCCAGCAGATAGCTCAACAGCATAAGTGCCTGGCTGGAAAGTGCAAGGTCCTGAGTTTGATCCCTGGCACCAAAAAAAAAAAATCAAAGTACATAAAACAAGGCCTAGGGAGATAGCTCAGTGACATAAACACTTGCCTGGTAAGTGTAAGGTCCTGAGTTCAATCCCTGGTGCCAAAAAAAGTATATATAAAACAAATTATTTTAAAATTATGTTACTTTGTACATATAAATATCCATATACCAAAGTATGTGTGTATATATATATATGCTTATCTATAATATTGTGATAAATTCCTTATATATTCAAATGTTCATGTGCCCGTGTTTTATTAATTGAAAGAAGAAAGTCCAAAAGTTTCTATCAAACACACCTAGTGAAAAATGCATCAGTGTGTCAAAATATTGTGGCTTTTTATTCTTTGTAGCTTTTCTAAATTCCACAAGCAGAAAAGGGATTATCATTCCTAGCTGAGCGTGTGTGGGCTTGAAAGCTCTAAATGTTTCTTTAAAAGCACACCTTCTTCAGGCTTAAAGAAATAAAAAGAGCCACTGGGAGGAACTGGTGCAACTGAGCTAGAGTATTGCTCCACACACCTCACCTGCCAGATCTAACTTCCGAAACTGATTTTATGTCAGACCAGACCCAGAACTTGTGGCAAGTGGACCATTCGTAGAAAGACTTGCTTCTGTCCACAGCTATGCCAGTTCTGCAGATAAACATTTTTAGGCACACATTTGGGGCATTCTGAGCAAGAACACATCTCTGCTTAGTTAAGGTGATAAAACAGTTTCCAAAGCCAAGAATCCTGGCAGAAGACAGATTTGTTGACACGACAAGAGAAACCAGAGACATGATATCAGGAATATGTATGCTCAAACGAGGCCTCAGGGAATATGTTTTTCTCTTGAAATAATAGGGAATCTGGCAGATAGGAGTTGTGACACCTGAGAGAGAACAATAGAGATTCTAATGTAAAATATATATATATATATATATATATATATATATATATATATATATATATATATATGAGAGAAATGTGAGCTGCTCTTCATACATAGGACAAGGTTGGTTGTTCAACTAAAAATTAGAATCTTGTGGACATTAGCTTATAGCTTTTAGAGAAAATCAGCCATCTTTGCTATCTAGGCAGTGGGGTTGTTGGCATCAGCATCTTGGGTTAGCAACTTTCCTTAGGGTGAAAAAGTCATCTTACCCTGGACTGAGGGGACTTTCATGGCAGTATTCACAGAGAGTGGGCATCGGCCCGGGGCACAGCCACTGTGTGCAGAGTCTGGGCCTACCACTGCCAAGCCCTTGTAAGGCAGATCACTTTTCCCAGGAGCTTCTCCTGCTGTCGCTTTATTCTCCGTGCAGAATGAGGGTCAAGAGACATGGCCCACTGCTTTATGGCCTTTGTTAGCTGTGTCAAGTTAGGTTACCAGCTGGCTACCATAACATTTATTAAAGTAAAATTTGATGAGTTCGTGATCTATTTTGTTTGCATGGCTGGCTTGTTTAAGAGACCCTTGCTCACATCTCTTCCTGCTGACTTTTCCCTGCCTACCTGTGTTAGGAATTTAAGTATTCTTTACACAAACTAGTAGGCTCATATATTGTGAGTTATTCGAGGCCTGTTTTGTTATATTTCTCTGTCCCTTGACCCTTCCGCGGGAATTTCTCCACTTCTCTTCAGAGGTATCCAAGAATGTCCTAAGGAAGATAAATAGGGGTTGTTTCTAACTTCCGCCCACATCCAGATAACGCTGGTAAAAAGGTTTCTGCATGTGTCTTCTGATAATACCTCAATGTTATGTGTAAGCTCAGCTGTATTTCAGTCTAGTTTACTGTTCTATTTTTCTAGGATAGTTCTCCCCAGTCACTTCACTGCTAATACTATTGTCGGCTTCACTTACCATTTTGGGTTCTGGAGAAACTACGTGTTTCTCTCCAGCCTTTCTAGAACAGCAACTTCAGCACTTTACCTAGATACCCAGTGGTGTGGGCATCATCTCATCCAGCAGCTGTGGGAAGGGACTTCTCCCCTGAGATCTAAACACCAGGATCTGCTTGATAGGACTCCACCATACTCGGCTTTTTGGAGGTAACTATGTTCCAGAAGAAAGTGTTTAGTGCCCACAGTTAGGGTCTGAGGTGGAAGAGATTGCTAAGGAAAAGTGCAGCTTTGAAGTATCACCAAAGAAGCTCCTAGAACTCCAGCTATAACAAGGATAAATCAGTATTTGGAGGGGAGAGGCACAATAAAACTCACACCCAATCTTTAAATAGATTTTGTCATTTTTTGGCATATTTTAAATGGTTAACTAAAAGTTTTGCTAAAGAAAACATTTTATAATGTTTGTTTTAACTGGGGAGACCAAAGAAGTTACTTATAAAAAGGAGAAAAGAAAACCCCTAAAGGTGTTTATGATAGTAACTGTTCTGCTACTCTGCTTTTTTTCAACCCTCAAATGTTAAAGAGGCCTTTTGAGAAGCCTATTCGTTGATCATTTCCTAAGCTGAAAGAAAATCAGAGTTGACTTCATGGCCGTGGGCAGCTGAATCACTCTGATATCGTGGCTCTTTTGATGTTTGCCGTCCACAGAAGTTCTGAGAACCGGGAAGGAGAAAAGAGACTAGAAAGGGGATTTCCAAATAGCATGAGAGAACGCAAGTTTTAGTGCCCTTATTTACTTAAATCATTTGTTTGAGGAAGACGACTGTGGTTGCTTTGCTGTTCTGGTGCCCTGCCCTCCAAAAGGACCCCAAAAGGGAAGCCAGGCTCAGGTCCAGGAAAGTGTGAGACAGTTAAAACCTGTTCTCAAAATGGGTAGAAGTTCAAATAAAATAAATAGTATTTGGTAGGATGGCAGCAAGGTTTTATTTTTATTTTTATTTTTTGCTTGGTATGTAAAGATTCTAGACTAGCACAATGCTTCTCTCAGTATTTGTGATTCTGAAAATATTGTTTCTGAGATTTTTCGGAATTTGAAATTATACATCATGAATAAAACATTCCAATAAAACTAATCATCCATGCTTAGCATTTTCTTACCTTTAAAAGTATTTTCTTCTTTATAGACCAAGCGGGATAAGAATTTAATGGGAGCTTCCAATGTTGAGAGGTGCATACTCCACATAAACTCCCTTCTTACTCAAATATTGTGCCTGAAAGATTTATAAAATGTAATGTATTGTGAAATTAAAGTGTATCTGCCATCGCCCATTTGTGAGACCAAGTGGCTGCGTGAATTGCTCTGTCTGTGTCAAGTGCAGATGTCCTTTCTTAGTGAGCTGATACGCAAGGGGCAGATTTAGGCTCTGGGTCTATCTGACAGGTGTTTCCCATTGCTCTGGGCTTTTACTTTGTTTTACAGAAATACATTTTATTATACATTTGTATATGTAGTGCTTCATACGCAGGTGAATGAGTGTATGGAAACAATTTGTCAAATAAATGCTAGTATCTGCCAGTGACCTTTTAACTTTCAGAACACAATAAATAATTCCTGAAAACCATCATCACATTCCGTAATCGCTGTCATGGCAGTACTGTGTCATGGATGTCACATCTGAGTTTACTTTTGACATTCAGGGTTCCTAATCATGCAAAAGAACTGAATGCCAGATTTGTCCTTCAGTAATTCAACTTCTCTTTCTTTTTTTGTTTTTGTTTTGGTACTGTGACTTGAACTCACACCCTTGTGCTTACCACTCAGGCGCTATGCCACTGAGTGTAATCCTGGCCCCTTCAACTTTTCTGTCAACTCCCCAAATGATTAAATATCTTAAGAAATGGTACCCACTGAATAGGCAGTCTTAATGGAAAATTATGTATTTAATTTATTCTTAAAGTCTTAGTCGACTCCTGCATTTTGTTATTTACCTGTAGCTTGGGAATGTTTCCCATTACTTTGCAATTTTACCATTAATTATGTTTTTTTCCATTTATTGGTACATGTTTTCTGTATCATAGGCACTTTGTTAGTTTTGGGCCCACAATGGAAATTAAGTCATAGCCACTGTCCTCAGGAAATGCACAGCGTGGCTCAGACGCAAAACATGAAAACAATTATAATGCAAACCAATAACTACATAAAGGTCCCTGGTCATTAGATTGTTTATTTGAACATTCCTTTTCACTCTGGAAAAGGCAAATATCATTTCCTAAAGTGAGTTCTAATGAAAAAGGTTTTGCTTATCAGATACATTTGTATAATAAACACAAGTCCTCTTTCTGGAGATTCATAATGCACATCACCACATTATTGTAAATATTCTCAAAGATCCTGCTCCAAAATAGGCAAAGAAACCCATTTGATTTTGCCTTGGTTTTTCCCAAACTTACTTAACCATATTTTTTGTGGCATGCATGTTAACCTCCTATAGAATAATTAACATTCCATGAGCCATCAATTTGAGAAATGAATGGATTACCACTTGGAACAGCTAGATGGGTGCCTTTCTGTTGTAGAATATAAGAAGATGTGTACTCCCTTATGTGTATAAGACAAGTGTATGAGGATACCTCTGATGCAGTAGCTTAGGTAAAGGAAGGGATGAACTGATCCAGAGGAATGGGAATCCAGAAGCAGGTCTTTTCCCCAGAACCTATGGTACTTTCAGTTTCTCCTCTTGCTCTTTGCTCGGCTCCAGGCTGTCCACTGATCAAAGTGGACTGATCCCAGGCATTTCCCCTGGGACTGTCCCTGAATGGGGAGGAGGTCACCAGACCTACAAGAAGAAGGGTGGGGAAATAGCCCTGGAAAGAAAGAGGGTGATATTACTAAGTTATTGTTGGAGATTAAAAACAACAGATGTCTAACCAAAATGCAGCTTAATTATTAAAATCTAGATTGGGCCATAATAGCCAAATTATAGCCAGGGAGCTGGCTATAATTTCCAAATACCACTAGAAAAAGAGAACAAAACAGTCAATTATTCTAATATTAAGGTCATTACTTTTAGAAGATATTACCTAACTTATAAAGTTGTTTATAGCTAGTATTCCAAAAAGACAAGTCACTCCGGTATTTTCCCTGGGCATGCAAAAGATTTTTCTTGGCCCCAGCAAGCTATATTGCTTGAAGACACGCATTTTACAAGTGCTTTCCTTAGGTTTTTACATGGCTGAATTGCCTCACTCTGTTATGAATATTTCCAGCTAACATTGTTGCATCTACATTATAAGGTATTAAATATTTTAAATTTACTTCTGTATGGGTTCTAGTGGTAAAATAACTGATGAGGCTTGATCTTGGTGCAGAGCATGGTGTCCTGGTGGCTCGTATTTAGAGGGATGAGTCGTCTTCTGGCTTAGTCTTTCAAAAAGATGCAAGCTCATGCCCAAACTCAGATGCCCATCGAGGCAGTAGTTATGCAGTTAGTCAGAAAGGTAACGTAATTGCATTTGGGAGCAATCTTGAACTTACGCAAAGAAAATCTACAATAAAAGAGATAAGAATCTGGGACTTCAAAAGAGAAAGAGGCTGCAGACATCTGTGCATTTAGTATAGCTGGGGCCAGCTTTCCCAGAGCTCAGGAAAGGACTTAGAAGTTTCAGTTGTTCACAGGATAGTTATATAGTATGAGGCAGCAGTCTGACTTTTTCTTGTTTCTATTTGGAGATTATGTTTTAAGATGTATTTGGATGTTCCCTTGACAAGGGGTGGCCTTGTCATGGTTAATCTTGACATTCAACTTGATTGGCTCCAAAGATGCCTGGAGTCGCAGGGCACACTTGTGGACATGTCTGCATAGGTGTGGAGCAAGATCTGGTCCCTGGTCCCTTCCTCCTGGCTCTCTTCCTGTTCTTTGCTTCCATGAACCAGGGGTTCAACAGCTTTGCTCCACCATGCCCCTCCACCATGCTATTTTGTCCTCTAACCCAGCCAATCATTGGCTTACACTGTGAGCCGGAATTACACCTTCCTCCTTAAAGATGTGTGTGTCAAGTGTTTTGTCCTAGCAGGGGAAAAAATAATGAATACGATAGACAAAGCTGGTGAGCTATACTTCCTGGGTTGTGCAGTATACAGGCCTTGTAAGTAGATACAGTGAAACTGGAGGTTGGAGTCATGGAATAAGAGCTCTTAGTGTAAGATTCTGGCAGGCAATGACATGGATTGGAGCAGCCAGTAGAAACGAGGGTACCATCTCAAAGCTAGTGATCCAGACTTTTCTGTAATTGTCACTGGAGACCAACACAATGCAACCTTCTTGCTCCATGAACTCTCCATTTTAAGGGACTGCAATAGAAGTAGTGTCACCCGGGAAACAGGTTTTCAATTAAAAAAAACTGTTGGGTATGTGGAGCTGTGTCATCCCATGATTAATTATTGGCTAATGTTGTTCAGACTTTCTTGTGAATGTTGTTTTAAAAAGATAGGCTCTCAGTAATTTTTCATTATTGTTTTTAATCTACGTAGGTAATGTACCTCTTATTGCCCACAACCCACTTTAAATATTATTGCCAAGAAATTATCAATGAAAATTGTGAGGGTATGGAAGGATACAAAAAAGATAATGGAAAGGCTTAGAAATGGTTCAAAAGAGAAAGAATTCGTGGGTTCAGTCCAGTGATAAAGCCCTTTTGTAGCATGTGTTGTGGCTCTGGTTTTAATCTTCAACACTACTAAATAAGGGGGTGGGGAAGAGCTTGTTGGGATGAAGGGAGAAGAAGCTAACACTGAACAGTGTCCTTAGGTATTATTCTAGTGCCTCCCTTTTCACACCTTTCTCTGTTTCCACCTGGACTCCCTGATTTAAGTCTTTGTCTCGTCTTAGCACTTGTGCATCTCTGCTCTTCCAGCTCAGGTGAGTCCAGGCAGCTAGCTTGAAATTGCTTCCAAACAACAGAAAAATGTCCTTCATTTTATTATGGATCTTTGCTTCCACTATGAAAAATATTCAACCCCCTGTGATTGCAAAACTATTCTGAAAGAAAGGGGCTGGTGCCTCCTATTAAAGACTAAGATGTCTTTGAGTTATTTCGTCTTTGAGTTCTTCCTCAAAGCAAATCAATCTTTGTTTGATTTTACTGAATAGACCTAGGAAATATGGGTGAGTAGCCTGGAGTATTCAAGGGCCATCAGGCTATACAAGTGTTCCGTCCATTGAAGATCTAGACAAGTGTTCAGTAACAGCCGTGGATGTTACTACTATCACTGACATTGAGCCTGAGAAGGCCAGGGCCACCCAGAAAACCTGTCATTCATGCGAGCTGGGGCCATAGAATGTAAGGGAGGATATAAAAGATCCTTCTCATGAATATTAATAGCACCAAGCAGAAATTTCTACTGTGTATCATTCCTGTGGTATGTAATTGTGATGTTCAGCCACTTGAACAGAAATAAGCCTTCTTGAGGTGGTGATTTGTGCCTGGCTTGGTCTTGATCACAGTAGTCAGGTAGAGTCCCTCTAACCTGTATCTTTAGCTATATAATAGTTCCCATAATGTGCTCTCAGGCCAGCAATATTAGCATCTCTTAGAGTTTTGAGCACCACTCAGTATTTTGGGACCTGATTCTGGAGTTAGCTGAGCAGCCCACCACACTCCCAGTGATTCTGATATAATTTCTTTTCCTTTGTTTCTTTTTTTTTTTTTTTCTTGGTGGGACCAGGGTTCAAACTCCCAACCTTGCACTTGCCAGGCAGGCACTTGTGCCACAGAGCTATCTCCCCAGCTCCTTCTAATATAATTTCAAATGTGAGAACCACTGGACTTCGCAGCATTGGCTCTCAGTACCAGCTGCTTATTAGGAGGAACTTTGAACCAAATGCCAGTACTTAGCCCCTACCACCAGATTCTGATGTAATTAGTAGGGATGAGGCCCATGTGTTAGGAGTTTTCATAATTCTAGTGATTCTGTGACATTGAGAATTATTATTCTATTACATTTAGGAAGGAACTCTCTTATTTGACTTTGTGATGAATTAAAAAATAACTTAAGAATAACTTCTTGTATTTTATCAGCATTAACTTAGGCCTATTTATGTATTAAAACTAAAAATTATGTAAAAATAGGGTAGGAAGTTTCCTTTCTCCTGCTCTTTCCCTCCTCTGTGGGATCCTAGCACCTAGAAGAGAGTGCTTGGCACCCAGGACCAAGTGCTTAAATAACAACATGCTGACTGATGGACCCAGTCATCAGCTAAAGAATGGGGTTCCAGTGCCCTCACAAAGGAACCAGAGAACACTTCTAGCCAGAAGAATGGCCCCTGTTGGGTCCAGCTCGGGTCCATCTGTTCCTGGTGCTGCCTGCAGTGCTCTGAGCGCTCTTTGTTCTCGCCCATGCCCATCTGTACCAGGATGTTACAGTCTTAGGCTTCCCGCCGCTATTTGCAGGCATTGGCCTCTGCCTTTGCCCTTAGCCATTATCCCCACTGCCTGGGCAGTGAGGGGCTATTCCACTCTGTGTGAAGGCTTGGTTTCCATTTCTTCTCTAAATAAGTTCTCTCCTTTGTTTGGTACCTGGCCTGTCTTTTTTTGGGGGGAGAGGGGGGACCGGGGATTGAACTCAGGTCCTTGTACTTGCCAGGCAAGTGCTTATTCTACTGAACTATTTCCCCAGCCCCCTCTCCTTTTTGATCTGCATTTTATGCACTCCTGTTAGTGGAGAGCTTCCCTTTGCTTAGTGAGAAAAACAAGTGGCAGGATAAAACTTGAGCCAAAAACAGTTATCCCAACAGGTGGAAACATGTTTCCCATGATGGCTGCCACTGGGCCTCTCTGACAGGAACTGTGCTAGCAGGAGCCTTTTTCTTGCTTAGCACTGAATTTGTGATTTCCATGTGAATAGAATTTTATAAATGATGTTTAATTCAGTGGAGCAGAGCACGGCCAGAAGCATTTCATGAGGCATTTAGTACTAGTTAGAGTGCCCTAATTCAGATATACCTTTAGTCTATGTTTTATTTACTGCTTAAATTTTTCTTAATTGCAATACTTAATAGTGGCCATTCTTGAGAAGTATGATTCAACCATCTCTCTTGGTTGCCATAGCATTTTTTTAGACATAACTTATTTGTAATGCCAGAGAGGAGAAAGTTGAAGATTTTGTGCTTAATAGCTCACACAGTTCTTCCTGATGTTTCACTGAAGCCAAGGGAGGCTGTCACTGAAATACAAGGTTCCCAAGCCACTTGCATTTGTGCACTCCTTTGAGCACAGTACACCCATAAAAAGTCTCCTAAGTGATACATAAATACGCCATTGTTACATGAAAGTGTACTGTCCCTTCAACTACACTCAGGCCTGGAGGCTTAAATAAAATCTTTTTCAGATTATTGTTAATGCTGTGCTTGATTCTGCGGCAGCTGCTGCTTTTGAACAATATGGTGCTTCTCCTCCCCCAAGAGAAGCTGAAAATTCCTCTTTCGCAGCTCTTTCAACCTTTGTAGGCTCAAGGAGCATAAAATAGACTGAGAAATGAATGCAAGGTTCCCGTTTTGGAATTCAGTGCACAACTTAAAAACTATTGAGTTTAGCCACTTCCTGACATTGACTTTCATACCAACAGTTTAATTTGGAGAAAATCTGCTACCTCAAATGGCTGAAAGTATTTCTGTGGAAAATTTTCCAAATGATTGACTTTACTGTGTTGGTGTTTTCTTTTCCCATGAATATGTGAGTATTTGGCTTTCCCCCAGGAGCTTTTCTGCATCACTTCTCTTTGGGCAAAGACATTTTTCTATCCAGAATAGGAGGAAGCACCAAAAGTCCCTGCTTTTCAGCAAAGTATTGTTTGAATTTATGCTGCAATATCTGTAAAAATGAAGTCTGTCTTTCTTGTCCTTAAGTTTTCTCCAGCTAATCTCGGTTCACTGAGTGAATCTGCTCCTCAGTGTGCAGCCCTGCCTCTCTGACTAGTGCTGTGCGCTCCTGTGCTGCTCCACACCTCTGCTCCCTGGCCTGCCCAGTGTTACTGAAGTCCTTGTCTACACTGCCTCTCTTACTTCCTCCCCATTAGTTCTTCAGTCTCCTCTCTATCATCTGCTCTTGCCAAGATCACCAATGACCCCTGCTGTTTAATCTAACAATTATTTTAAATTATGTAGCAGTTGACATGTTTTGCTTTGCTTTTTTAAGAAATACATTTGGTTGCTGCAGGGTCTCACCATGCAGCTTGTGGAGGACTCATGGTGATCCTTCTGCTTTCAGCCTCCCCAGTGCTGGGATTGCAAGCATGTTCCACCATGTCTGAACTCTGTGGCTGGCTCAGCTTGCTCTGGGAGGAGCGGGGCTGGCACGGCATATGGTGCCAGGGATCAAACCATGGTCCCTGCACTTCCTAAGCAGGTGGTTAGTCCACTGAGCTATCTTGCCAGCCCAGCACTTGACATTGTTGATCTCATTTTTCTTCTGTTTTTAGGACCACTTATGCTCCTTGTTTCCCTAAAAGTTCCCTCCCTCTTCTACCCCTTTCTTAAGTGCTGTTTTGTTGGGAATCACTCCTAGGACTACTTCTCTCTTGACTTTTATTCTGAATGATGGCATCTGTCTCTGTGACATTAGAAGAGACAGATGTTGAAGATCTTCCATCTGTTTCTCCATCCCAGCCATTATGTGGTCAGCCCTGAGTCCAAACTGAACACAGTTCCTTCTGTTCTCTGTTTGGTTTTCAGGTTTCCTATTTTAGGGAGCAACACAGAAACCTTAAATTCTTCTGTCATTTTCTTTCTCCCATAAAATAAGCTAACATTTCAATTTATTTTATTTCCTTCATATTTCTCAAATCTATAGCTTCTCCTACCAGTTCCTTCCTTCTGTCTTAGATTAGGAAGCCATGAGCCTCTATCTGAGTTACACTACTACAGAACATGGTTCCTCAGCCAGTATACCTCAGATTCTTAGTTGCCTGGGTAACAGGCCCTGTTACAGTTCCTGAAAATACTGTCTCCTAGAAATGTCTGGTCACTGTGAAGCATATTGTAAAAACCAATCACAGACAGCTAAGTATTCTGCTTTATGGTTGCAGCCACATAAAAACCTCCCTCTCTTAGCCTTTGAGGCTTGAAATTTGGAAGGATAAATGATTCCTTGTCAGTGCCTATCCAACGTTAAATAAATGCACCTTCAAATCCCAGGTGTCGTGTCAGTGTTTCTGCTTGCTGTAGCATCTGGTGTGTCAGCTGGGAAGATGGGCTGTGCTGACCTCTTTGGTCACTGGTGGTGACCCTCACGGATGGGTCAAGGACCTCTCCAGGTCCTAATGTGTAGGTGCACCTTCAAGATTTCTTGAGTCCCCTCAGAGGTCTGGAAGAGGACTTCTGGCTCCCCACTTAGGTGGCACACATCAGACCTCAAGGAGAGGAGGAAGCTATCTGTCTACCTGCCTGTTTGATTCTCATAAGGACCCCAGGGGCACCCCAGTTACTCTGTCTGTAAGTCCTGCTCAGCTCAAGCAGAAAGGGAGTCTGATCAACTCTTGTTAATCAGGACAACCCTCAAGGGAAATAGGTTGAACTGTTTTAACCTCTGGGTGCCTGTTGAATGAATGTGTGAATGAGTGGAACACATAGCATAGGCAATGGGCTGCTCTATCTGTGCTCCAAGACTGGGAAGTGCTGGTCTTGGTGACTGACAGGGCCCTCACCTGTGATTCCATGATGATCGCTACATAGCTTCACATCCTTAGCTGAGTCCCACAAGAGGTAGAGTCAGGCAGACATC
>PVKN010009475.1:0-23729 GCA_004027915.1 Capromys pilorides
AAAGGTATAAAAGGTTTTGTGAAAGGGAAAGAAACCACTCAAAAGGTTAAAACTGGGATGAGGGAAAGAAGAAAAGAGAGAAAGAAGGGTTAAAACACACACACACACACACACACACACACACACATATACACACATTAGCTTAGATAATTGTACTACTAATTTCTATTGGTTTATTGAAAGGAACAGGTAAATCTTAATTTTTTGACCCATTTTATGTGCTTGTAATCTGGTAATCTGAAAAACTACTTTGAAAACAATATACATTATAACAACCATTGCTGAATTCCTTGTCATCTTGTTTTTTAAAATTCTGTGCAGGCTGACCAGGTAGTTCAGCGGACTAAAGCGCCTGCTTAGGCAGAGTGCAGTGGCTGGGAATTCAGTGTGCTGTGCCAGCCCCACCCCTGGGGCACACTGTAATGACAAGTGAGACTGGGTATGGCAGGCACCTGTAATCCCAGCACTTGGGAGGCTGGAAACAAGAGGACCACTATGAATCCAATTTGTATAGTGAGACCCTGTAGACTTTGTACTAACTACAAAAAAGAAATCTATATAATTTCTAGTGTATTATTATTATTATTTATTCTCTTACAAAAGAAATATATACAATAAGCAAACCACTGTATATTCTGAAAGATACTAAAATCAAGATATCTTGCCTGAAAGCCAGGAATAAGCACCATGAATGTGATTCCTTTTTGACAAGGAAGGGGGATTCATACAACAAACCCAGCAACTGACCTCCTGCATGGAACCACTTTTGTGTGTTCACTAATAGTTGGGCTATTACTATGCCAGCAAAAAGTGATCTGTTTTACAGCCAGGAATTACAATCTGAGTGGGAAATTTGCCCATGGCCTCATAGATAGGAAGACCTGATGCAAAGATGCAAATAAGTCTTCTGATACTTAGCTAAGATGCTGGCCAACTTCTGTACACCTGCCGCAAGGCATCTTGTGTGTTGTTCTAAGGGCCAGACAGGCAGGGAAGACTTCCCAGTGGAGATGAGCCTGGGTGGAGCCTTGAGACTTGGCCCTTTTTGGTGCAGACTGACAAGGAGGGCCAGCCCCTCTGTCCCCACAGACCCTCTCTCAGCAGGAAGGCTGGCCCTGATAAACCAAGATGACCCTGGCTAAAGGCAAAGCATTTCCAAAGTCACTGCTAGCAAACAGCTTAATTGCGCCCTGCGATCTTTGCCATCCCTGCAATAGATAAAGAGCTGTCACAGAAGTCATTAATTGGAACGCTTAAATAGCTGCTGTTTATTTACTGTCGCAGAACAGACAACTGTTGGAGCGCCCAATAGAGAAGCCTGCCTCGGAGCTGCCGCACCCCTTTTTCCTTGCCTCCTTATCCAACCCCACAAGCCCCTCCCATCCGCCCTCCTCCTCCCTCCCCGCCCCCTTTTGGGAGCGGTGCCGATCAGCATTTTTATTTTATGTTGTCTGATTTATCTGTTCCGCGAAGCTTTCATTTCAACTTGGAGAATGTTCAAAGTAAAGCTCACCCTGTTACAGACTTAATTGGACCATATTTCAGTCCCAGTGCATCTGTTCAGTGTGGCTTCCTTATCCTAGGTCCATAAACTTTTATTAAGTTATATATCAGTGAATATACATATATATTCCACTAACATGTTTGGGATTCTCTCTCTCTCTCTCTCTCTCTCTCTCTCTCTCTCTCTCTCTCTCTCTCCCCCCCCCCTCCTCCTTATTTATTTATTTATTTATTTATTTTCACCATGTTGGAGTACTGCCTATGGACCTAGAGGGAGGTGAGATTGGACATACTCCTTTCCCTATCTTTGTTTAAACAGGAAAGGACAGGGTCATATTAACCTCAGTTTAGCCCAGCAACTACGTGTCAGAGTCTGGATCCTGCTAATTTCTGTCCATCCCCTTGGGGGCGTTTGGTATGCTAATTCTCAGCAGCTTATTCCTTAGCCCCTCCAGGAAATCTGCCTCTTGATGCTTGGCTCCTGGGGGGAGGGGAGAGAGATGAGGGAGCAGAGTAACTTTGAAAAAAAAAAAAACAGACTTACAGCCAAACTGGCAAAACATGTTCCTCTATCTGTTTGGTAATTTGAAATACCACTTTAAAATAGATGTTGTTCCACCCGAAGAGAAAACATACCTTTCCTGGGGCCGTGCATCCTGCAATTGATGGGCTAGATTGAGAGCTCTGATTGGCTGACCAGGGACTGATACCACAATGTTTCCAATTTGCTGGAACAAAATTCCCCTCCCTTGAAAGTTGTCCTGGCTGTCCCCCAGAGCTTGAGTTAAGACGTTGCTCAAGCAAGTGACAGAGGATCAAGGAGGAAAGGGCTCCCGAAAGGAGTTCTGGAGACCACTGAGGACTGGAAAGCAAGCGGAGGCCAGATTCTAGCAGAAACAATGCCCACTGGATCCATGCAAAGAGAGTGCTGCGCTTTCCAAGACGTGCAGCAAAGCTCACTGAGATGAATTCTGGGTTGGTGTCCACTGAATATTAAAAGCTCATCAAAATTCCCAAGGCCAAGTGCAAGCCTCGCTCACAGTGCTCCAACCTGCACACATCCATGTATCAGCGGCTAATTGGATCTGCAGCCCAACTTCAGAGGTGAGGAAAGCATTTCCCTAATAGATGTTGGGGTTGCTCTGCGTCTCTTCCTGCTGCCTGGCTGTTGGGCCTGTTTTCTAGTGTCATGCCTCAGCCTTTTGTGGAGAAAAGAGTACTCTGCTTTGTCCCTTCTGTCCTGGGTGTGTCGAGGCTCTGTACGTGATATTCCCAGAACCAGAATGCAAGCTGCCATTTCCATTCTGAAGGACTCTATGCTCCATCCGCTACAAATTAGTCTGGGGGACACTTACTTACAGTGTGTAGTGGAAAAGAAACTGGCTGTACCACTGGACCCGTCTAGGGTTGACTTCCAGCTCCAACATTAGTGCTGAGGCTTCAGACAAACTATTTAACCACCTTAAGCCTGTGTGAAACGGATATGAACGGCGTTACTCCATGAGAGATCTTGAGCTTTAGAGATAGTGTATGTAAAACATTTAGTTCAGAACCTGGCTAAGGATGCGTCCCTATCAATAATAATGTTTGATTAGCAGCATATTATAGCAATATTGTTATTACCACACTATTTTGTTATTACTTTTACTGTGCTGTAATTTTATCATTATTACTTCGCACATGAAGAAACTGATTCAAGAGATTTCTTCACTTCATCGCAACTTTTAAATTGTAATGAAAAACATAAACTGTAGATGTGCCTAAAACCCTGAAGACAGGGTTCCATCCATAGAGGAGTTCTGGGCCTTGTAGGGGTGACACAAAGGAAGGGAGGGGGCGGATGCAGACAAAGGAGCGCTTCCGCCTGTCAGCAACCGCGCGCTACACAGTACTTCAAGAGCGCGCAGAGAACATCTTGGAGTGTGAGGAGCAGTGGCTACCTGGCAGGATGGGCGTCACCTGAAGAGCCGGGCTATTACAAACAGGTTTGGATGAAGGAACAGGTGCTTATCAGGCAGGAAAAAAGAGATGGCAGTAAGAGTAGGAAAAAGGATGTACACAGAAGTCCATGCCTGAAAGATGTGCTAGGAACTAGTTAGAGGTCAATGTGGCAGGAATGTTGGAGGTGTAGATGTGAGGGGCTAAAGGGTGAAGATAGAAGCCTATTGGTTCTCTACTCCTCTTTCATGAGTTGTCTTAAGATTTAGCATAGAAAAACAGAAACCAACACACAACCTCTGCAGCCAATAAGCCAGGCCCACTGTGGCCAGGACCTCTGGTTCTTAGTCTCATCTTTGACAAGACTTCCATCACTGTACCAGTCAGGGTCCAGGCATCTCCAGGACCAGCTAGGGGATGATTCACCTCCAAGCTCACTTACATGGCTGTAGACAAGATGCAGTGCCTGGTAGCTACTGGTCTGAGCTCCTTGCCCTGCAGGCTTCAGCATGAGGCAGCTCACAGTAGGGTCACTGGCTCCATAGGAATCAGCAACACAGGGGCAAAAGAGCATTAGGGTGCTGTGAGACGCAAGGCCATGTCCCTTTCCAGTCTCTGATGCAATCTCTTTAGTTCTTGCTGTCTATGATCTACCAAAGGATGGCTGCTAGGCCCAACTGACACTTGAGGGAGGGAATTATTAACAGAAGATGTATACCAGAAGATGGAGACTGTGGGGGCCACCTTAGAAGTCTTCCCATTACACCTAGAGCCAGGAGAAGACTGTGGCAGCCTTTGGGAGCTTAGCCAAGAAACTTGTGCTTTACTTTATGAGGAACGGGAAGCTACTAAAAATGTTTGAGTGGATGAGGAATAAAAATGATTGCTGGGATTCAATTTCTATTTCTGTTTAGTATGCTCTGTTAGAGGCTGGAGGAAGGATACAATGGGAGAGACTAGAGCTTATGAGGCCAGGTGGGGACACATGGGCTACTTCAGTGGGAGCTGTTGTGGCTTTGAACCAGAATGGGGTAAGAAGAGGTGGAGAGGAAGGCTCTGGTTACAGGGCAAGGATCAACAATACCAAGCAAAAAGTCTGACTTGGTGGCTGCTTGTAAGAAAGGGCAAGGAAAACAAGCCAACGTAACTCAGGGTGAATTAGCTGCGAGCCTATGCACACCACATAGAAGACAACCAGGAAACACTGAAGAAGAAGCTCTAGAATGAAGTTAAGGGAGGCATGTTGGGTTCTGAGCTAATCTAAGATTATTTAAATTTCCAAGAAGGAATTAGAACTCAGACCAGCAAGCTAGTACTTTCTGCACCATTTCCAATTGGGGTGGACTCAGACAGGGGACACAGATAGTGTAGACCAAATCCTGGTTCTGTTTTTCTGGTAATGCAGCTTGCAGTGAATGGCTATCTTGTCAGAGTTTCTTTAAAATGACAATTATAAGCCAGGCATGGTGGTGCTTACCTGTCATCCCAGCACTCAGGAAACTGAAGCAGGAGATAGACGTGAGGTGGAGACCTGCCTGGGCTACACCATGTGTTCAAAGATCGTCTCACTACATAGCAAGACCCTGCCTTAAAAAATAAGAAATTCTGTTGGAATGTTCCCTAAAAGATTAGTATGAGGAGTAAATAAAATAGCCTGTACTATATACTTAGCATAGTCTCTGAGACTTGGTAAACATCGACTAGAACATTTTTCAATATAGCTTGGGTGTCTGTATGTAAAGACAAAGGTTGGGAAGGGTTTAGTTGTTTTCAGAATTTATAAAAGTCTGTAAATAGTGTGCTTTCATAGACAAATATACCTCACTGTAGTCAGATTTGGTTAGTTGGGCGAAGTATCTGGTATGCACCACTTAAAGTAGGAAGGATTGAGTTTTGGCCTCACTGCTCTTGAAGTTTCTGTCCAAAGCAGAAATGCCATCGCAGAAGGGCTTGAGGGAGGCACACTGCCCAGCTCAAGGCAGACAAGAAACAGCCTGCCTGAGAGGAAGGGGCAGCAACCAGATAGAATCCCCCGGGGTCACGCCTCATGACCCACCCAGAGATACTCAAAGGTATGCTTTCCTACTTGCCTAGCACATCTCAAGCTGACCCTTGCCCTCTTACCATCAAGATTAAGCACCACAGCCATCTATGTGGCTCTAAAGTCTCCTGTGCTGATATTGAAAAGAAAGAAAGAAGATGGAACAAACTGATATAATAATATGTACCATAACTTGGTATATGCAAAATGTTATTCAACTGTGAACATTTTTGTAGTTAGCAACTTATTTCATATACTTCAACCCATGTTGAATTTCGGTACATATTTTACACTTGGAATGAATCTCATCTGTAAGTAGCCAAATATTGAGTGCTCGATAGAGGCTGCCGAACTGATACTCCCAGAGTAAGTGAGGGACATCACATGTTTTTGTTTTTTTCTTCTGGTACTGGGGATTGAATTCAGGACCCTATGCTTACCAGACAAGCACTTATTGTACTGAGCTATCTCCCCAGCCCCATAGGAACATCACATGGGGCTGAAGAGATAAAGAGGGCTGGACATAGGAGACCTTGTGGGGCATGCCAGCAGGATGAGTGTCATCCTAAGTATAACGGGAACTAGAGAAACTGTAGAGGAGGCATTTCCTAAGGAGAAAAGGAGGGAATCTCTGGGCATCCAATGAGGACATCGTATTGCAACACTGAGTTGATGCAGCCTTGAGCTCAAGCATGGGCAGTGACTGTAATTATCTCATTTTCCAGGTAAGAAACTGAGGAACAGACAGGGGCAGAACACAGACTGAACTGAGACAGTTCCAGGCCCTGTTCTTGGTCACTATTCTCTGGCATCTTTAGTCAGAGTCAAGAGGATCCAAGTATTGCATTTGTTAAAGGAAAAACTAAGAGGAACTGCTGATGGGCTGAGGGTGGAGTTTGAGGTAGTGTGAAAAGTCACAGAGACCTCAAAGTCTGCTGGGTGAGCAATCCTGAAGATGGAGATATTCATTGTAATTGAGAAAGAATAAATTGGAGAAGGAATAAGCTTGGGGAGGACATTTGCAAGAGGCAGGAATGATGAACTGACATGGTAGAAGCCTGTGAAGGTGTCAGCACGTGGGCAAATGGGAACTCCAGGTGGCAGCTGGAGGGGACTGTGGATCATGGAGGAGGCTGAAGATAGGAAGCTGGGAACCAGCAGCATGCAGATGGTGTTCAGGAAAATTGGGGAACTCCCAGAGTGAAGAAATTAAGTAGAGCATGATTAGGACCCAGCCATAAACTGATGATGCCCCATAGAGAACAGGGCAGGGGCCCAGCAATGCCACAGCATGAGATCCAGGGCCACTTCTTCCAGGGCTTCTCCCCTGTGCTCAGGGGTCATCTGTCCTGCCAGATACCCCTCTTTAGCTCTGCCTGCCATCTCTGCCTGAAGTCATCTCCTTGGGAGGTTCCTCATACTCTCCCAGTCTCTCTCTTAGTAATCATTTCCTAGGGCTACTGCAATAAATTTCCACAAAGTTTGTGGTTTGGATGACAGGAATTTAATCTCTTGTAATTCTAGCATCTTGATTTCTGAAATCAAGCTGAGGGCAAAGCCAGGTCCCCTCTAAACTCATGAGAGAGAAACTTTTCCTTTCCTTGTCAAACCTCTGATGACTCCAGGTGTCCCTTGCCTGCTATCATTCCAGACACATCCATGTCTAGTCTCTGTGTGTATCTCTTAAAAGGACATTTAACATTAGATTTAAGGCCTACTAGGATAATTCAGGATATTCTGAGGTCCTTAAAACTACAATCTACAAATGCAACTGTGGTGTTTGGTTAAAAACTAAATATTTAACTGTCATAGGTTGTGGAGGAGATTCTGGGGTGTGAACAGATCCTTTCCTGTCCCTCTCTGGAACAACACACATCCTTGCAGCTGATCCAACTCTTTGTAGTTATCTCCAATGTAACAAATGATGGAAACACAATTGTTTCTACTCCAACAGGAATATATACTTTCAGCAAAGATAACTGTTATGGTTCATCTAGTTGTGCCATCAAAGCCTCATCTAGTCATGGAGTGGGGACTTAGAGTAGAGTTTGAGATTAACTCATAATCCACTGGGATTATGGGTGATCGAAGGATTGGATTATGGGTCTGAGTACTGCTGGGATTATGGGTGTAACCTGAGGCAGATAGCCTGAGACAGAGAGCCTGAATGTAATATAAGAGAGACAGAGAAGCAGACTCCCTCTCTGTTGCCTCTGTTGCCATTGCTGGCCTATTGCCATTGCTATTGGCCTACGGCCATGACCTGGATGCTCTCTGCCATGTGCCCCTCTGCTTGGAGCCAGCTAAATATGGACTGAAACCTCCAGTGACTGTGAGCTAAAGAAACCTTTCCTTCCTTTATTTTGTGTGTCAGGTATTTGTTCCAGCAATGAGAAAAGTTAACTAAGACAATAACATATCATGCAAGAGAGAGAATATTGGCTGGAAAGGGGGAAAACATTAGTCATTTTATGAGTAAAGAGCAGATCTTTATCTTTAGAGATGTTCATATGTGTATACACATGCCCACATGTTCGTGTATACGATACTCTCTTTATAGTATATAAGCAAACATAGCCAAGTACACAGTCTATCTATGATATTTGGTTTGATGATGTCACGGTGCAGGGACAGGTGGGCAAAAGTGCATCAGAAGGTTCTAAAGTTGGAGGGTGGAAGTAGATAGAGCAAACGATTATAGAAACACTGAACTGGAAAATTGCTCCTCAAAGGTGGGTATTGTGTCAAGTTTGACCCTATAATGTTCCATATGCATCCCCACCTCCCCACACACATACCCCACATAACAGCTCCAGCACAGGCTGAGCACAGTACAGCTCATAGGTGGCCTGCCTAGAAGAATTAATGACACATTTGCCTTCCTGGCACCTAAATGCTTCATTTAAAGGAGACCGAAGTGGCCTGTATAGTCACAGGACAGAGACAGGTCTAAGGCTGGCCTCACCCTCCACTTAGCCTGGCCCTGATGTCTCTGCCCCTCACCCCAGGATGGGAGCATTTTGAATTATAGACTTTAATAGGCATCTATTTTACAGCCTAAAGTTACAATGTCTAACGATTTGAAATATTACCACCGCAGCCGTTGCTCCCTTCAAAACCTACATATTTAAATAGAATTTCAGTTACCAGGAAAACTCAACTTTACAGAGAAAGAGGGAGGGGTGGGGTAGGAAATCCACTGATTTAATGTTTCATCAAGGGGAAGGGAGTGTGGTGTGCGCTGGCTGCACATCAAAAGGCTCCAGAGTGGTGAATTTAGCAAGGCAGAGAGCAGTGCAAATTGGAAGATTTAAAAGCCTCGAGTTTAAACATCGCTTTTGTTTTCCTAGGCCCTAGATATTAATAAGACTATTGTGCAAATTATAAGTCTTCCCTGTTTAGGAGATGGGAGAATTAAACATTTGCAAAAACCAGTAGATTGCAATTCCCAATGCCCACGGGTCACGTCTCTCTCCTTCAGGTTCTCTGGGTCCGGTGCGTGACCTTAGCTCACCAGCCCGCTTAACTGCCCCGTGCAGAGGCTGAGACTCCCGCACTGCCTCTCCTTCCCCTTCCTGGTACCTGTGTGGCCTGGTCCGCACTCTTGTCACACATTCCTGAAAGGCAGTCACTCATTAACTGTTCTCCTTGGCGTTAGCCTCTGCATTCGTCAGTTCTTGCCGAGGAATTCCCTTTCCATGCATGTTTCCTAAGCTCTTTTTGGTCCCAACACTTCTCTGCTCAGGAATCTGCATTGGCTCCCTGTTGCCTATGGCACTCCAGTGGTTGCCGAAAGCTCGCATTCCTCAAAAGGGCTCTCGGGGCCTCCACATTAGCTGTTGTGGGTGCTGCATCCTCGTCTGATGTGACTCCGGGGCAGCGTGGGCCTTCCTAGCTGCTGAGCAAATGATTTGCTTTTGCACAACTGTCGTATTCATAGCTATGCCGTACAAAATAATTACAAATGTTGGGGTGCTTGCTTTGTTCATGACTTCTGCTGGAGTCACTTTAGCCCCATTCATTTACCTATTCTAGGTCAACTTGTTCATGAATTTCTGTCCTGTGATCCTCCCACACAGCCCCCTGTGGTAGTGACATTTCTTCTGGAAATATGGGAAAGATGATGGAGATGCTGGAAAGAGGCATACATAGACTGACTGAACTCCATCTCCATCCTTCACTGTAAGTGGGAAGTTGCATAGTAATTACCTGTCTGATCTCTTTCTTTGCTAACATTGATGATCATCCATTTCAATCTGATTTTGCAGATAAAGAAATTAGGCTCAGTGAGACTAATAACTTGATCAAATGCAATGGTGGTGGTACTGAAATGGAAACAGATCTGTGTTTTTCTGACCTAAAAGTTGCTCTTTTCGGCCTCTCCGGCCTTGCAGTGCTGTAGAGTAAGAAGAATTCATAGAATGGAAAGAATCACTCCGTTGCCCTGACTTTGCTTTCAAAAGGAGACTGCACTTTAAAAATCTCTGACACCTTGTGTGTTGGCTTTATTGTAAATATCCTTGGGTTGGGCTGGAAAACCAGTCTCCATCCATTTGAGCTGCACAAAGCACCATAAAGCCAGGCGAGCATGTCTGGGTCACTAAGAGCTGTAGGAATCGCTTTCAAATAGAAACAGCAAGGTAGCGTTTACACCTCACACGGTGGCACATGAACCGTGGCAACTGTGCAGTTCTTTCCATGGATCTTGGAGGGTCAGTGTGTGCAAGCACATTGGAAATGCATTTGATGTGTGTGTGCGTGTGCCTGTATGTGTGTGTGTGTGCATGTGTGTGTGTGTGTGTGTGTGTGTGTGTGTCCCTTAAGTAAGCTGCTAGTCACAGTTACATTTTCCTCTTCTCTTGATCAGTCGCAGGCATAGAGGAAGGCACAATGCGATGCAACACAACAGGAAGAACAAAAGCCTGCCTGCTCCAACACAGAGAGCCAACCCTCAGGAGATGTTCTGGGATGCTGGGAGGGTGGTCTGCCTCGTGCCTCCTCCTCTGCACCCCATGTGTGGAGCCTCTGCTATCTTGTCCTGGCCTCGTCATCTTCAGTTTTATTTCCTGTCCTTCAGCAGACAGAGCCAGTCATAGACACTGGCAAAGACAGGGTGATCTATGGCAGTGATTTCTGTAAAATTTTTTCAGAAAAATATCCTTTCTTCCTAAATAAAATCTAATGTGGACTCTTGATGTATTAGAAGAGAAATGATACTTTGTTAAAGATACTTGCTTATAAGTTAAATTTTTATAGTTTGCTTAATATAAATTCAACTCAATTAAAATTTTTTAATAAGCACAGAAACTCAAAATAGGATTATGGGTAACAAGTTTAATCATGCACATTTTAAGATTATTGAATCTATACATTATTTTGGCTGTTTGAAATTAGGAAAATCTTAATCCAAAGGGATAAGGATTAGTTTTCATTGAAGTCTGCATTAAAAATAAAGTGAAATTAAAACATAGTGTTGGTATACAATTATTCTGATTACTGATTTAAGAATTTCAAATATTTGTAGTTGAGATTGTGAGGAGCTTTAATCTGAAACTTCTCAGAAACACATGCATCCAGCAGCCCAGATTTACAGAGGGCAGACCCTCCTGGAGTGCCATGTCGTACAAAAACAGTTTAGTTGTTTGTGTATGAGCATCCATGGGTATTTTTATTTTGAGTCAAACAGAAGAAAGTATTTAAGAATTCTAAGAAATGAGAACCAAAGTTATGTGGAACTCTTAAGTTAGTATTCTTCATTAAACTTGAAACTTCTGGACAATGCAATATGAAAACATATATTCTAAGATATGTGGTAGCAGCTGAACCGAGTCAGGACCCAGGGTCCCCACATGAGGGCTGCTGTGACACTTTAAATCTCACGGGCCATCGTAGTGGCACCAAGCTGCCACTCATCAAAAGGCACTAAATGTGTGTCCCTGTCACTCATTGGGCAGGGTGGTGCCTTTGCAGCTGGAAATGCCCTGATTGTGCCTTTGTGTCTCAGACTGTCACGGGGTCCCCCGCGCATGGGCCAGCCTGTCACAGTGCCTCATCACACCACACACACGCACCGCTGTCACCTGGCCCAGACCTTATCCTGTGTCGTGAGCCCCTCGTTGGTGTCTGCTTCCTCTGGTGTCCTCTGAAGTTGTCTTCCAGCCTATCTTCCTATTACTTATTCTTTTTTGTCATTTATGTATTAAGTACAGGGTCTCACGACATAGCTTGGACTCATAGTGATCCTCCTGCTTTCAACCTCCCCAGCACTGGGATTACAGGCACCATACCTGGACTCGGTCACTGGCTCTGCATGCCCCAGAGGTGAGGCTGGCATGGCATATAGGACTCGGGATCGACCTCTGGTCCCTGAGCTTGCCTAAGCAAGCACTTAGTCCACTGAGCCATCTCACCACCCCTCATGTTGCTTATTCTTGAGGTAACTTTAGTGTCATTTTCTCTAAAGTTTTCTTAACACATGCCTACCACAATGTCCAGACAAAAGTGCTGGTGGAGTTGCTTTGTTCATTTATGATTAGTTTTAGTAAGACTGGACAAGCCACCACTTAGTAAGCACCTAGGAGAGGCCAGTTTACACAGGCCTGTGCCTTTTGTGCTCCCAAGCATCCCTGCATGACAGTGAGAGTGAATCACACACTCAGAGTGAATCTGTGGCCTCCATAGCCATCACTCATCTGCATGTGGTGACTTAAAACTTCATTGACAAGGCCACTTATCTTGGTCAACTCTGCATCCCTGCAATACCCACAGCTAAAGAAGGAGAGGTTTATTCTGGCCCATCTAGTCCAGGGTCTGGAAAAGCAAAACTGAGAGAGAAAGGAGGAGTCTGGGAGAGAGACGGATACTTCTGGGCTCTGTTTCTGGTGATCCGTCTCCAGACAGGCCTAGCTTTCTAACAGACAGTCAACTATAGCACTCTCAAGGCCAAGTCACCTTCTAAAACCCCACCTCTGAAAGCATACAGACTCAGGGGGTGTCCAAGCTCTAAGGCACAACGCTGCAGACTGTGAAATCTGGCACATTTTCCCTCTGCTCCACCGTTTTCTTCCTCTGTGCTTGTCTCTTAGCTCTCTTTCGTCCTTCCAGGATAACTGCATCAAATTGTATAGCAAACGCCTATTTTCACTTTGTTTGCCTTCACAGTAAAACTCTGCAAACTTTTTTAAAGAACATATCTATCAAAGCCAGGTCTCTACATTCTGGCCAATAGGTATAGCTCAAAAAATGCTTGAATTTAATCTAAAGGAACAGAACCATAAAGGTGCTAGCTGGCAATATTATCTCATTTATTCATCTACCTCCAGGCAAGAGCTGCCAACAACTGGTCCTGGACAGAAAATGTTCCTTCCTTTAATGATCATGGCCGTGCTTTAGTCTTAATATTGTTCTTGGGTCTAAAAAAGCATTTCTCAAGGTGAGATATTGCTCAGGAGGATGACATGGGACTGGATGAGCCTAGCACTTAGCAATTTCTGTATATTCAACTAGCTGGACTAGAAACATTAGCGCAGACACGTCAGAGGCTAAATAAGAAAGCCATCCTGTGTTAACATTGTTCATCCTAGTGTTTCTCAAACTTGTACATGCATTGTACAGTTTTTCCAGCTAAAACCTATCAGGAGCACTCGAATCTGTCCAGAGTTCTGTAGAGTCTTCTCTGTGAAGATTAGACCTGGCCTGAGCTTTTATGGATTGATATCCTGCCATGTTCTGAAAAGCTTGATCGTGGCCAAGTTATACTTGAGTCTGGGCTTGTTTCTCCTCTGTGTTCAGCAGGGAACTGAGAGCCATTTATTTCTTTCCCTTAGAAACAAGGGGCTGCCTTCCCTGGGCCTTGCTTCTCGGGCAGCAGGCTTGCGGGGTCAATTTGCTTTCCACGCACACTGAGGCTACGTGGACTCCGGTGATCCCAAGGGAAATTAAAGCCAGAAAGCAGCCTGAATTTTAAACCAGCTCCATTTAGGAATGGAGGGATCAATCCCCCGATTTCCACACTTCACTTAAACTCTGCCACAAGGGTGAGATTTTCCCGCCGACGGTTGCAAAGCACAACACAGAGCAGCAGGCCTTTCTTCACCAAATTCCTGTTCACCCATGTTCTCTTCGCAGATGATTTTGTTTCAGCAGTTTCCCTCAAGATCAAAAGACATTGGTCCACTCTCACCAGTCATGGGACTTTCAACAGAGTAGCCCATCATAGTGTGACAGATGTGTTCATGCTGTGATCCCTGTCAGAAGGTGGAGAGAACACTTGGGCTCCAAAACCATGACATCTCTTTGGCTCCCACAACTTCACAGGCAGCCAGCCCCTCACAGCTCCTGAAGGCTCAGGCTTCAAGACAAATTCAGGAACCAACTGTCATCAGTATCAACTTTGATAACCATGCAAACCACTGTGGGCTCCCACTGGGTTGGGGCCACAGCTGCCTCGCTGATCTCTGGCCTCAACCCCTGCTCCTTGTAGCCCACTGTCAATTTTTATAAAAAGGTAGTCCTTTCAAAATTTAAGTTGATCCATGTCACTTTGTGCGCCAGAGCACCATGCCTTCCACAGTTCTTACTGAGAAGAAAAGCCTGTGTCTTTGTGGTGATGCTAGGTGGATCTGGCAAATCACCACATCCCCCCTGACCCCCTCCTCTCAACTCTGGCCTTCTTGCTGGCCACAGAACATACTGTACATGCATCCAGCTCAAGGCCTTCATGTGCACGATGGCCTATCCACTGCCAGATTTCTGGTTCCCTGCTAAGGACAAGGTACACAGCGTACCTTCTCTTCTCCTTTAGGTCTTTCCACAAATGTCATCTTGAATCTTCCCCTCACAGTCTCCACATTGCTCCCTATATGCCTCGCCTCTTCATCTGTCTTATTTCTCTCTGCAGCTCTTAACATGTTCATGTCTACCTTATGGGATACTTGGCTTTTCTCTGCCTGTCTCCCACACTAAAACATGAGTTTCATGAGGGTGGAGGCATTGGTTGATATGTTGCCCTTCCTGAATTCCTAGCATGAATGCATCTTAGCTTGTTAGAGCTGAACAAATGCTCTCTCATGAGTCAGGAATGTAGTACAAGAGGACAACATGTTGGTATAGTTTTGAGGTTGGGCACAGGCGACAACAGGGCTTGGGGAGTTGTTGTCACCATTGAAGAAGCCTCATACATTCCCTCCATCTGTCCTTTATGAAGCTACACAATAAACTAAAGGCCTGTACTTCTTAGCTTTTAGTTGAAATTATCTCAGCTCCATGTGTTAATTCTGATTATGTAAGTCTGATCAGAATCTCTGGCTACCAGTTATAAATGCCTTTGATTTTCAGACTTGGGGAAATGAATTAATTATCATGTAATACATGCAGATTAGTCAATGTTTTTGAAAACATGGAGTCCACGGTAGAGGGAGGGGCAGCAAATGAGTGCAAACCATTGATCTCCTTCAACCCCTTTGTGCAAGATGAGGACTTTGAGGCTCTGGGAGATTAAATGACTTTTTCAAGGTCACACAGCCAGTCATTGGAAGAACAGGACTAGAAACCAGTCTTTGATTCCCAGCCCTGGGTTGGGCTGATCAAAGATACGGTTTGCTGCAGAGGAGACATACACATACTGTATGTGCCATTTGCATAACATATTACACTAAGGACAGAATCCCAGCTGAGATTCTCAGCAGGAAAATAACAATTATTTAATCAGCATTCTATTTATACTTTTATTGTGAAGGTTAGGTTAAGATTCACTGGCTTGATTAAGGGTGCTTCCTACACATGAAAGTGTTTACTGAGCTGAGCTCCCTGGAGTGAGATTCAAACAAACCTGTGACATCCAAGCACATTTTCATGTCCTGAAGTCTAGGCATAGCTTTTCTGAGAGCCAGATTTTTCTTTTCTTAAAACAAACAAATAGTTACCCCCAAGGGTAAACTGTAGACAGAATCAACCAAGACAGAGTCCTTCCTCTACCCTGTTAGGGCATTTCATCTTCAGTTTTAGTGTTTATACCTAATGAATATGAATCCACCTAGACTTACAAAATGAAAAGCTTCTGTGTTTTTGTAAGCATTGCTGTATGCATTACATTATTTGATCCTTAGGATGATTGTAATGGGTTGAGAAAGTAGATATGATTATCTCTGTTTCATACATAAAGAAGCTGGGAACAGTCAGGGGTTCAAAGACCTGCCTGAGGTCTCCCAACTTATTAATGAAGGAAATAACTAGTTAGGGATAGGGAGACGGACTTCCTGGGGAACCACACTGTGGCTGCTGGACACTGAGCTTTGCTACCGCAAGGGCGTGGGGTAAGAGCAACAGCGACCTTCATGGCTCCCCCAGTGGCAGCACCGGCGGTGTGAGCCACAGCAGAAGATGAATTCCGATGGAACTGGAATGGGAAGGAAAGAGACCTCCAAGATAAGCCAGTCATGGAGAGTTGGGTCAGAAGCGTGCAGCTCCGCTTGCCTCTGTGCCGCCGCCCCATGTGCAGGTGAGGCAATGCTGCCCGGGTCCTCGGCTCTGAGGGACAGGGAGCTGAGTGGAAGCTGCTCCACGTTTTGCTGTCTGTGTCTTCTTGCATCAGCCACTCCAGTTCTCAGTCTCAGCTTCTTCATAGGTGAAACAGAGCTATTTGGGGGCACTATTAGGATGCTCGAATAAGGGACCCAGCCTGACTCTTTATCTAATAAGCAGCTGGAGCCTCAAAGTTATGCCTGCTGCTTCTGTGGGTTTCTCTGTGGTCTCAGGGAGGACTCCTTGCTCCCCAGATCTGAATTGGGGGTATATAAAGAAAACCATAATACTGAGTGTTTGCCAGAGATGAGATACTTCACGCTGACCACTAGAGACTTAAAAATCCCTGATATGGATATCATTATGTTTAAAGGATTAAAAGAAAAAGGTCACTGTAAGATCAAAATATCAGCAAGTACCACTGACATTCTCAGCAGTGCACGAGGCAAACAGGAGAGAGGGGTGGGGGGCAGAAGGCCCTGTCCCCTTCCCCTACGTCGCCAGAATGACCCTTAGAGGATTGGCAGCAGGTTCCTCTTTCCAGCTCTGCCCTGCTCTCGGTAGTGTCTACGATGCCCCTTCCAGGCCATCTTTGATGCAGTCCTGGCTTATGTGGTGCCAGACTCTGAAGTCACAGAGCTCCCAGCTACTCGGCCTCCAGATAGCAGTGCCCTAGGCCTGGAGCCCAGGCTCGTACACCCTGCCCCTCTGGCTTTGACTGTTCCTTCTCCTACCCTGGGAACTGAAGTTCCCTTAAACAGACAGGCAATTACTCATGTGTTTCCTGCACTCAGCTGCGTTGGTACAACAGCAACTGATGTACAGTAGCAGGCGGCTGGATAATGGGGCACATTTCGGCTGATTGCCACAGGAGATAAGTGAGGCGCCTGAATGCATGCACTTCGCTTAAACTTCTGAAGGTGGAAGGGTGGAGGAAATTTTTGTGTCCTGTTTTTTTCAAGCAACGCTTTTGCGCGTGGCTGTACCTCCCCTGAGATTCTCATTTCAGATTAAGCTATCAGGTGTACAGTGCGCTCGGGGCTTCGCATCTGCTGAGCTTCTGTTTGATATTCAAGCCTTTCGCAAGAGCCTTCTCCAATGGCTGGTGCTCTCTCGCCTCCCTGTTGGCTGCCTCTGCGTCCTTGAGGACAGCTCTATTACATCTTATTAACTCCTCCTCTTTCTCTTTTCATGTCTGCCTCTTTTCTCTCCATTTTTTTTCCCTCCAGCTTGATTATTCCTTATTCCTCACCCCTCCTCACTCCTCCCCACCCCCTGCCCTGTTCTTTTCCTTCTCATTGTTCTTCCTTCTTTTCCCTGCAGTCTCCACCCCCCTCTCCTCCATGCTCCCATCACCACCCAGTCCCACGGCTCCTTTCCTCCTTGCACCCAGGAAAAAGCCAGGCCTGGGGAGCCTGTCAGGGCTCTGGACTTCCTAGCTCTGCCTGTGGAGCAACAGGCTTGGCACAGTCATGCAGGCTGGGCCTTAGCTCCCTGACAGCTAACTCTGAGGAGCTAGAAGGATGGAAAACAGGAGCACTCTATGAGGTGGCTGGGGGCTGGCAGGTTGGGGCTGGGGGAGAAGAAGGAGGAAATTTAGAGAGGTCGACTGCATCAAAGGAGCTAGAAGACAAAAGGGAGATGTTTGCAGCTAGGCCCCTGACTTCGGAGCAGTCAGGAGGGAAAATTCATTAGTCACAGATTGAGCTGTGCTATAGCTAGCTTCCACTGTGTGGATACAAAGGCACTAAGGAGAAAGCAAAGCACCAATCAGTCTCTTAAAGGGGCCACTGGCTGGCATCCAATATCTGGGTAAGTGGCAGTGGGAGGCAGGTGATGACCGCCTCTCCATGGGTTCTTCAGGCTCTGAATAGTGAAAAGCATCTTTATAAACACATTACACCTCATGGGGAGCAGGAGAAATTCAATTAGGTTTGAATGAGAAAGGTAACTTGAATATCAATTAATTGTCTAATTGAAGATAATGGAGACCTGGGGGCACCCTGGCAGGTTGATTCCCACACCCAAATCCAGAGATTTTCCCAGGGATTAAAGACGCAATTTAATTACACATTTCTATTAGATTAGAAGCTGATTGCATTCGGAGCTCTGAGTTAATTACATAGTTAATTACACAGCCAATAACTTCCCCTGCCTAATAACCTGCTGGCTGTGGGCTGGAGCTGTAGACAGATCCTGAGCCTGTAATGGGAGCACTGGGATCCCAGGGTGGAGGGGACGCCTTCCGCAAGGGACGTGTGAATGCTAATAGGGAATTACTCTAATCGTCCCTTGTTCTTGACAAACAGTAAATTATTCTAATAACATTTGCAGTTGCATTCATTCCTTATCTAGGGGTAATTAAGAGTGAAGGGCTTGCTGAGGCCTCTGGAGGTATCCACAGGCTGTACCCACAGGAGGGCAGCCTTTGTGTAGATGCCTGGTCTCCAGGGTGCCCTTTCTTCTCCTCCAGCTCCTTGATCAACCTGGGACTGCGCTTGGCACTACTTTCTCCTCTCCCCTTTTTAACTGAAAGCCTGGCTCTGAGGTGAGTTTCAGTCTTTCTATTTTATTATCTTGAGGGAAAAACGACCTTTTGTGGGGAGGAGGGATGAGCCAATGATTTGCCCAGGGGACAGAGAGCAGGTGGAAGAACTCAGCTCACTGTGTTGTCTGAGTTTAACTCCAAGTCCCACACTGGCATACTACAGAGCCGTCTAATTCACAGTGCTTCCCTGTAGATTTTGCCTTAGTCCGTGTACATCAGTGTTTACTAGGGAAACAGATATAAAACAAGAATCACAACTACGTGAGAACTTGAAAGAGGGGCATCAGATGCAGAAGAAGGCAAAGAGTCTGTCTACACACTACAGACCAAAGGATCCACTCAGAGCTGTGGAGATCACTGCCATGTCCCAGGCCAGTCTGTATCAGGAGGCCTATGGAAGGCTAAAGAATCTACTGCAGAAGGCTGAGAAAACCATGTCTGGAAGCTAAAGAGGCTGCACTGGAAGCCAGGAGATGACAGCCAAGGTGAAGGCAAAAATCAAGCGGCTCTGAAGAAACAGGAGCAGATCCCTACTGTCCAGGTGATAAGCTTCCCTAGGGTGGGTCTCCCACATCCTAGAAAGCGGCATTGCTGAGCCCATTTAGGTGAGCTTCCCTTGCTCTATCCCACACAGTCAATTGTCCATCACAGTCCATTTGGCCTGCTATGGCAGCAAAGCACAGACTGAGTGGCTCACAAACACTAGAAATGTAGGTGTTGTGCCACGGGAGAAGTCTAAGATCAAGGTACTGAAAAATCTGCTGTAGGATCACTCATGTGCTGACACATAGAAAGCATCTTTTGTAGGTGGAAGGGGTAAGGGAGCTTTCTGGACTATGCTTTTAAAATAAAAAGCTCTAATTCTATTCCTATGGACACCACCCTCATAATCTAACCATCTCTCAAAGTCTCCACCTTCTAATATCAAGTTAGTTTACTTTGCCATGTAAATTTGGATGAGACACAGCACTTAGTTATAGCAGTTTCAATCCATGGTTGAATATGATCTGGGTTTTGGATACAGATTAAACTGAAGTTCAACACATCCTGCAGGTGGGCTAATGAAACAGTGACAAAGACTGAATCATTAATTAATCCTCCCAGGACTCATTGCTTGGATGGGTATTATGTGGCTCTCAGAAGCCCATTCAAGGAAGTCTTATCTACCTACCTGCTGAGCTACACTCATTGCCATAGGTCACAAATGACAATATTCCTAGTGGAAATGGCAGTGTTGGTGTTTCAATCTTCCTCGGCCACCATCTGCTAGAGGGTACATTCTATAAGGAAGTCAGTGAGCAGAGTGGCAACAGAAAAAAGAGGGGAAAAAAAAAGCCAACTTTGTGCTTTCCAGGGAAGGTTTCTTAAAGGAAATAGGACATCAGCAGATCCCAGTGATGCAGGCCTGGACAACCTGGATAAAATGATAAACATACGAATGATAAATAAGCAAACCAAGCCCAAGCTATGGTGTTTAAATCGCTCCATCCCTCATACTGCCTGCAGTCAACATTGGTATTTTTAGGCATTGCACACGTCTCTGCTCACACCACTGCCTTCTGAATCACATAACTGCTTCACCATCATCAACCTGGAGCTCGCATCTGGACTCTGAAGCCTATCCCATGCTGCTTTCCTTTTCTTTCACCTCTGTAGAATAATATAATCCTGCCTTATTTATCGCAGTGCAGTGAGTTACTTTGCTGATATCACTGCTATCCTCAAGGTGAGAAAGACTTGGGAGAGCATCAGCCTTGTTTCTGCTGTCTGTATATGCTGTGTCCAACCTGGCCCAGGAGTATGAAACACGCTCAGTAAATAATTGTCAATTGAACTTTGTGTGCTATTATAGGTTCTTAGAAAATGGAATATTCAGTTACACAGCAGGCCTGCTTTCCTGGAATTTCCTCCCTGAGGTTTGGATGGTACTGTTCTGTCTGTGTCCTAGACATGACTACAAGTCATGATAACCAACAGACTTCTGAAGCTCTCTAGATTTTGGACATTCATTACCAAGAAAGTGTTAGCAGAAAGCACTAGAAGGAGTAAAGGGTCTCAGCCAGAATGGTCTGCCCCTTCTTTACCTCCTGTCTAAACCTTCTGCCTCTTTACAGCACCCAAGGTTTCTCATCACTCTGGTCCTGTGTGTTCACTGGGTACTAAGCTTCTTATCTTCTGTTCTCTTGCTTTCAGTTTCCAAAGAATTCTGTCCATACAGTAAGTCTGGGAGCTGAGAATTATATCTCCAGAAAGTAACATCTTCAGTGCCACATTCCAACAAAGAATTCTGTTTTCTATTTCTGATAGTCTAGCTCAATTAAGAGGAATGCTAACAGTAAAATAAGCCTCCTAATGTCCAGCACACTATTTGTCCAACTGTCTTCAAAATTCTTGACTTATTGGCTCTCAGATCAAGGCTACAGTCATCCCATGAGGACATATAGAAAGGATAGAGAAGTTTCTGGTCATCATAGGACTGGCTCTGATACAGTTAGGAGCAAGCCAGGAAAAAGAATGTTGAATGTTTTGCATATTAGAAGATAGGCCTTGTGCAAATCTGCTTTTTGAGTCTTCTATGACAAAATATTTGGGATAAGCAATTTAAGGGATATGAGGTTAATCTTGTGTCACGATAGCAAAGGGTTCAGTTCATGGACACCTGGCTCTATGACAGAGGAAAGTGATTCATGCTATGGCAGCCAGGAGGCAGAACACAGTGAGAGAGCATTCCAGGAGCCAGGCAGGAGGAGTCTAGGGATAAAACACATTCTGCACAACCGTGCCTCTATGATCACTCACCAAAAAGCAGCTCCCGTCTCCTGCTTCTGTAACCTCATAACAACGTTGTCAAGTTCGGAACTCATTGGTGGACCAACCAACTGATGAAGTTAGGGTTCTCTTGACCTGTCAGTTCTAAACGTCTTATTAGTGGCCATAACTTCTGCACAGCGAAGCTCTTGGAGGGATATTTTGATTCTCAATCACAACAGTTACGCATGGTGTTAATGAAGCCCTGGTTTAGAGACACTGTGCTTAAATGTCAAATGCCCACTGTGGTAGACACCTGAATGGGTGAGTTGCTCATTTTGGAGATAAGAAATCTTTCGAAAGGTGCCTGCTTGCTGTGCATAAAGCCAAACCAGTCCCATATCCCTTCCTGTCCTATTCCCTTCCCAGTGGTCTGACCCTGAATCATGCAGGATGTAGTATCTCTCTGGTGTGGGCCCTCAAGGGAAACACAGGAGGGACATGAAGAGCTCTCACATTCCTTTCTTTTCATCATCTAAGCAGCGCTCCCGTGGGGAGGGCAGTCTCATGCTGGTATGCCACAGTAGACAACCACAATTTCTAATTGAAATCCACAAGTTCTCCCCAGAAAAGGCACAGGGGTTTAGATGTGTGACCAAAGGGGACACATAGCACTTATGTAGACTCCTCCCCGGGGAGACCTCAGTCACTTGAAAGGAAATCCACTTAGAGAGGTTTATCTTCCTAAGAGAAATCAGAGAAGACTACTTCCAACCAGCGTGTTCAATCTGTATGCTAAAGCACTGGGTATGTGGAAGCAGATGTTTCTACCCCTCTGTTTGGGATTCTTTCAGATTGGTGGAGTGGGCACTCTCTCCCAGAGGTGAGCATTCTGAGGGAGGGATGAACAAGCAAAATGGAAGACAAATTATGCAGAGTCCTTTGTTTTAAGCAACTGAAACTCACACTAACCAGAATAAAATTTATTCACAAAACGTGGTGTATTTAGCTGATCTTTCAGGAATACAATGAGAACCAGGTTCAGTATATGGTCCAGAACTTGTGGGGCAGCCACACAAGGGCCAACATGAGTCCCAGACCCTACTCTGTTGCTACCCAGAAATGTGCGGACAGCCACCTTGCACATCGATTGTGTCCCCCATGCTCCATCACCATCCTAGACCTGAGTAACCTTGCTACTGCTGCTGCTGCTGCCCCCAAAATAAGGGGGCCATCTTGTTCACAACCCCACCCCTCATGCAGCCTCTCAAAGCTCAGAGTCTGGAACTGATGCAGGTGACTATTCAAGTGTGACTCAGGTTCCCACAGCTATTTCAAAGGATACTGGAAACATGCCTGCTCTTTTTACCTTTGGGAGTGGAAGGCAGGTTCTGCTTCCTTTAGAAATACTGTCTTTGTCCATTTTGTGCTACTGTAAGAGAATACCTGAGACTAGGGAATAGATGAGGGAGAGAGCTTATTCAGCTCATAATTCTGGGTGATGGGAAGTTTAAATTTGGGCAGGTGCATTTGGTAGGCCTACAAAGCAGTTGCTCCTACGTAGCTACTATGCCACATAGCAGAAACCAGGAGGACAAGCAGGTGGCAGGCACGTGTGAAATGGAGTGAAAGGGGCAGAATTTTTTCAAAAGCTAATCCATCCCCATTGAGAAAACATAAAACCATTCACAAAGATGTTGTCCTCATGACTGGTACACTTCTTAGTAAGCCAACACCTCCCAACATTAGCACATCGTGAAATCAAGCTCCTATAACTGGACCTCAGGAAGCCCCTCTCAAATCTTAGCTCATATGATATCTGTGCTAGTCAGCATTTGTCTGCAATGAACAGCCTTAAGGAGTAATACTTATTTTGGCTCACGCTTGCAAATTCTTCAGTCCATGCTCACTTGGCTGCTCTATTTGGATCCACAGCAGTGTAGCCTCAGGATTGAATGAACAAGGCAGAGCAAAGGTATGAACTTCATGTGTGTTGGAAGCAGAGAGAAAGGAGGGAGACTGAGACAAGGAGTGCCTTCTAAGAGCAGCCTCCACTCATCTACCTCCTCCAAGCGGTTCTCAGCCCTGTAACAGCCCATTCATCTGTGAACTCATCAGTCCATTCATGAAATTTGTGCCTTCATGACTGATCTTGTCTCTAGATCCTGCCTCTGAACCTTGATGCTTTGGGATCAAGCCTTCCGCACATAAGCTTTTATTCTTTTAATTTTTATACATTTTAATAAGAAAAAAGATAAAATAGAAATGAAACAGTTTCAGTCCAGGTTAGTAGGACAGTTACAATAAATAATACATTGCATATTGTTGTCTTCATATTAGTTATTCAGAGGACAAGATGTAGACATGATATCTTGTCTAAACAATATTAGTATAAACCTTTCTTCTCATTGAACCAAGAGAAAGTAGCTG
>PVKN010009476.1:0-23499 GCA_004027915.1 Capromys pilorides
AGGCAGATCTAAATGTCCTCGTACGCATAGCTGCCAAGAAATACACTTTAGAGAAAGGGCAAACACTGGGTGAAGTATGTTAATGCCTGAGGTTTTAAGAAAGTGTACACTTAATCTTACGTAAGCAGAAACTAGTGCCAGTGTCACTTCTGGAAGAGGGACGGGGTGCTGGGGAGAGGGATGGAAACCAAAATGAGGATTTTTTTTTCCACAATGTGCGCTTTTTTATCTGCTTTTTTAAAACTTTACTTATGTTATGACCAGCTCAGCTAGCCCTGGGGGTGGGGCTGGCGCAGCACGTGGTGCCAGGGATTGAACTGCTATCCCTGTGGTTGCCGAAGCAGGTGCTTTAGACCACTGAGCTATCTTGCCGGGCCTGCTTTTTATCTTCTTAGTTTTGTGTAATGTGTTTTACCCAGTGCTCATCTGTGACCTTCCAGAAGATGGAGCTGGAACGTTTTCTACCTGGATGCTGATTTGGGGTGTGTGTGGGCGGGGGAGGATTAGAGGTGCAGATGAGGGGTCAACTTGGACGGTTCTGGAAACAAAGAATCTCCAGAAGGCTTGGGAGCAACTAGGCAGAACGTACATGAATGGTTCTGGGTGAGAAGAGGAGAAGCCCAAAGACGAGGCCAAGGAGCAAGGCTGCGGACATCAAAGGTTGGCAAGTAAAGGCGGTGGCTGGGGATTTTCCCAAGGGAAGGGAAGGTTCTGCTGTTCCTGTACCCATTCCCGACCCTAGCACTGGCATCCTGTGTAACTGCTGTCCAGTCATCCATGTGGGCCGTGTCCACTGGGTCAGGGCCACAAGTGCCTCAGCATCTCAGACTCCAAGGGAACCTTATTTTGGACAAGAGCATGTGTCTGAGAACCCATCTAACCGAAAAGCAACAAAAGGTACTCTAAGCTCAGGAAAAGGGAACAAAGGAATTAAGAATCCAAGAAATAGAATCTCCTGGGCCCCACACCATCTGGGCTCTCCGAGGAGGTGGAGGAACAAAGGGTCTTCAGCTGCAGAGCTGAGCAAACAGTCCAAGAAGAGCAGGCACTGGCCTCCAGAGCCAAGGGACCAGGAGACCCAGAGGGAACAAGGGCCCAGGGTGACTGAACACTTCTGACAACAGCATCAGCCACACCCACAGCAGATGTGGGGGCCAAGCCTGGCAGAAGGGAGCCCCTGGGGCTGCGCCAGGGCCCATGACAGACCTGCTCTTGTCCCCGCGATGCCTGGCCACCAAAGAGCTGCAAGCTCTGCAGACAGGAATAGCTCCAGCAGCGGAATGCTACCGAATGCCCTGCAGAACCCAGGGAATAGTCGTGCAGGACTGATGAGACCCAAAGCGAGGGCTTGATGGTCTCCTCTGCTGTTTCCTATCTCAGAATTTAAAGGCAACCTGGCCCTCTGTTGGTGGGCGCTTGGTTTTTCTTTTCCAATCATCACAGATCAAGCTGCTGTGAACAAACCCATCCTCATCACTGGTTTGCATGCACTGCTGTTGGCTCCTAAATCCAGGACGGGCAGGACTGCTGCTCCCCATTCAGCTCAGTGGACGCTGCCATGCCATCATCAAGGCTTCAGCAGGTTTCTTTGTGCGCCAGAGCCCACTCCTGACCCCAGCATCCTCAGCAGCCTGTGGATTATGAGGCTTTCTCACTTCGTGTTGATCTGGTAGCCCTACAGCCTTTGCCGTCATTGTTTGTAGAGCTAGGGATCCAACCCGGGGTACTACTCATGCTAGGCAAGTATCCTCCCCCTGAGCGACAGCCCCAGCCCTGCTGTGGTTTTAACATTCCATTCTGTGGTGACGGCACAGTCAGTGCTTTGCCAGTGTTCATCAGCAACACTGTAAAATGAGTCTATAGGGATTATGGTTGACATGGAAAATGTCTACCTAAGGTGCTCAGACAGGGAGCTTTTGGAAGGTGACTGAAGCATGGGGTCTGTTATGGCGTGTGCCTCAATGTCCCTCCAAGGCCTCATGGGGTCACAGGTGGGGCTTTTTCAGAGGTGGCTGGGTCTAGAGTGTGTGGCACTAGATCGATTCATGGTGCAATGCTAGGCCTAAGGGCGCTAAGATTAAGAGTGTGACTACTCCCTGCCATAGGTAGCCCAGGTAAAAGACACAAGGGACAGAAAGAGCTGTGGTCAGGCCTTCCCTGTTTTATTACCTTCTGCCTGCCGTGAACCATTTCTCCTTGCCACCCTGCCTTGGAGCCAGCCCATTATGGCTGAAACTTCTACAAAGTGAGCGCTCAAAAACCCTTTCCCCCTGTAGCTTTGGGTGTTGGGTATTTTGTCTCAGCAATGAGAAGAGTAAGACAGAGGCCACGTAGCTGACTTGCTGGCAGGCGCTGGGTCCTGGCCGGGGAGGCGAATCACTGGGGGGTGACGTGGAAGCCAGTCTCGCCCGCCCCGCCTCCTCGCTTCTCTCTGGCCTCCTGGCTGCCGTGACGGAAGCAGTTCTCCTCCTCTGGGACCTTCCTCCATGTTGTTCCGTACCTTGGAGCCAGCCAACCATGGAATGAAAACATGAATTAAAAATAAACCTCTCTTCCTTTAGGTTGTAGCTGTCAGATATTTGGTCCCGGCAACAAGGAAACTGACTCAATGCTTTACTCGTTCTTGTTTGGATCTGTTCTTATAACTCCTTTGATAATTAATGTGTCACGAATCGCTGCCCTTTGTTTTGAGGACTTGTTTTTTTAATCCTTTATGTGTCTTTTCATGAAAAGACTTTAAATATATTGATGTTTTCTATTCCATTACCTCTTGAATTCTTTGTAGATGATTGACCAATATTTGTTTTTATTTCCATTAGCAGCAAACTAATATGTTCTAAAATAAAATAATTTTCCAAAAATAAGTTAAAAACCACCCCCTCAGAACAACAATAAGACAACTGTCATGGACATCATGCTGGGTCTTTTTCTGTGACTTTGGCTCTTAATATTTATAGGTTTTATTATTTTTTTAAGTGAAGCACCTGTATTGAGCTAGACATATTTAGACACTCAGCAGATGCTTTAGAATCTAGAAGGAAGAGGATAAAAATATCACACAGGCCTGAAATGCTGAAAATGGAGGATGAAAGAAAAGAAAATGGAGCTGGCAGACATGCAGAAGAGAAACACTAGCGTGCTAGGACAATGACAAAATGCCCTCGTGCATAAAGTCTGAAAACAACCAGATGAAGAATGGAATACATTGTGCCCTGGCACATTTCTTACCATATGAAACGCTCTACTGGAACCCCAAGCTAGGAACACAGTGATCTTCCTCATTTACATGCCAGTACCCAGGATGCTCTAGGACGTCATAATTTTGAGGAAGAACTCTGCTAGCAGCGTCAGAGTTTGGAAAGCAAAGCAAATTAATTTTAGATATGGCAAGACTTGTTCACAGGATTCTTCATTAAAGTTTTGGTTTTATAATACCCAATGTCAATTAATTTGCCCAGATGGTTTCTGGAATATTCTCTAAAATTTCAAGCTTTCTGGGCATTAACTCGGAATAGCCTATTTCAAACAGTTCTTTCAAGGTCATAGTACACATTAACCTTATGTCGAGCTCATTTCTGGCCTAGATTCCATAATCAAAGATAGAGGGGTAGAGACAGAGACAGGGACAGGAACAGAGAGAATAGGGAATTGGACAGAGTCCAATAGGAAAAAAGAGCACATTATGTAGGTTATGTTTTTCACTTGTAAGCATTACCATTATTTATTCATTTTTCTTCTTTTCTGTTGTCCTGAGGATTGAACTCAGAGCGTTTGTACTGAACTATACCCTGAGCCCTGTTTTTCCTTCCTTCCCATTTACATATTTTTTATTATCATTAAGATTAGAGTCTTACATGGGCCAGCGAGATAGCTCAGTGGTCTGAAGCACCTGCTTAGGAAAGCTTAGGCAACTGCAGGAACCTCGGTTCAAATCCCCCACACCACATGCTGCACCAGCCCCACCCCCAGGGCAGGCTGAGCCAGCCACAATAAAAGAAAAAAAAAAGATTAGAGTCTTACTAAATTGTCTAAGGTGGGCTTGAATTTGTGGCCCACCTGCCTCTCAGAGTGCTGGGGTTAAAGGCATGTGTCACCACTCATTCTTTAAAATTCCCTTTCCATTAGACTCTGACCAGACAGATAAGTGGCATAAAATTTGATAATTAAAAATAGCGAATCTTTCCTGACTCACTTCAGTTTTCCATAGTGTCTGGCTTTCAGTCTGCAGAGTGATGAGGATGAAGAGATGGGCAGCAACTCGGAGTCCTGTAGCACCACACATGTTCCCACCGCACATGGACGTTTACATGAGTGTCGAATGCATGGGGGCTGAGTGTGTTTACTGCATTTGTGAATCTTTTGAGTAGTATGAGTGTGTATGTGTTGTGTGTAACTTACACATTTATACTGAGTTGTGTATCTGTTGGGTATTTGTATTGAACACGTGTGTGTCTAGTGTGTGGGTTCATGTGTATATTGAGCTGTATCTGGTAGGTATTTCTTATGGTTTGTGTCCAGTTGTTCCTCCAAAGCCTCCTGCAGCCATGGGGCGGGTTTCTAGAGTTTGTGATTAATTCATGATCCAATGCTGGGCTTATGGCTGTGAGTGCTACACCTACCCCGGGGCAGACAGTCTGGGTGCAATATAAGGGAGAGAGGCTTGTGGCTGCAGCTGCGGCTGCGGCTGCTCCCTTTTTGTTCTCGTGGTTTTGCTGTTTTCTGCCACCATAAACAGCTGCCCTCTGCCATGTGCCATTCTGCCTTGGAGTTAGCTGAGCATGAACTGAAACCTCCACAATCTGTGAGCTGAGAAGACCTTTCCTTCCTTAATGTTAGGTGCCAGGTATTTTGTCCCAGCAATGAGAGGAAAGTAACCAAGACAGTATATACACTGGACACGTGTGTGCTGAGCATCTGCGTACATTAAATGTTGGTGTACTGCGTGTGCGTATATATAATGAATGTGTGTGTGCTCTGCTGATTGTACATGTGTCTGCGAGTATGCCCATGGTAGGAAGTGTGTGGCAAAGACACAGGGGGTTCACACACATTCACTCTAGGCCACCCCCATTGCCTCAGAAACCCAAAAGGCTGCTTCTTTTTGTGTGGATTGTAGTGTGGGCCAAACCAGACAGCAAAGCCTACCTATTATGTAGTGGAGGACACTATTTTGACAATGTTGGAAAAACACAGAACACGGGAGTCGACCTCATGGCTGCTATCTCCTTAGTCAGCACTTCACAGCCAACTTTTGCCCCCTCTCAACTATCTAGAGACAATTACTGAATGAGACATAATTCACCAAGAAAATGCACAGGACAGGAGGGGGTAGTAACAGCAACTTCACCTGAGGAAACTGGCTTGCAGGTTCTCTTGTCCAACTGCCTAGGTGAAAGGTACAGTCTACTCAAAAGCTCTTCATGGCCGGAGTTTGCTTTCTACCTCCCCTCAGCCCCTTCCTAGACCCTTCCTGCTTGGCTCTGGCCAGCTCTTCTGACAACAACGGTAGCAGCTACACTGGGGCACTGTCTGTGTCACACTTGGGCTAGAGGTGTTTCTCTGGGTCACTTGTTTGAAACCAGCAGACTCTGGTTTCTCAGAGTTTCTTGGTCCGTTCCTTGAACCCACCAAGTCCTCATCTTGGGAAAGCTCTGGAAAAGCTCTCTCCCTACCTCTCAGCACAGTCAGCTCCGTCCCTGCTCAGGATGCAACAGTTGTCACTAGTCTGAGGCAATGCTAATATCGTGGGTCACCTTGACCACTGGCAATCTCAGTGGCTTAGTGGAGATTGGAGCCCCAGTGGTAGCCCCAACTGGTCATAAAAACCTTGCCATGAAGGGAAGGAGAAAAACAGGGTGATGGCAGGAGAGGGGTAGAGGGTTACGGAGAGGTTTTTGTTTGTGTTTCCTTTGAAAGCAAGAGATAAGAGAGCAAGTGCAAGCATGGATGGAAACGGCACAGGCCTCTGGCCCAGGGCCTGGAGGTGTGGTGGGTAGTAGCTCTGAGGAAGCCATTCTGGAGAGCGGCAGGGTAAGAGGAGGCCCTGAATAGAGAGCGCTGTGGCATTGCCAGGCACGACTGACTAACCAACAAATTGAATGCTCACAGAATCCCAACAAAAACAAATGATCAAAGTACAAGGCAACAGACACGCCCCCACTGTGACCTGGTCATTATGCATACATATCTGTACGGAAACACCTCACTGTGCCCCATAAATCGGTACAATGTCCTCCTGTCCATTAAAAGTAAAAATAGATTTTAAGAAAGAAAGAAAGAAAAGCTAGCTCCTTAAATCAAGGGTGTTAGACATACAACTACAACACAATGTGCTATAGAAATAAAATAGCTCCGGTGGTCTGCGTATGGGAAAATTCTCAAGATTTTGTTTAGCTACCTAAAAATACATCTATTGGCAATGTTCTGTTTGTCACCTGGAAGACGACACTTGAGCATTTATGCTGAGCTGAATCACGGAGCCATGCTTCTGACCTGTGTACAGTTTTCTCTGTGTTTCTCATCCTGGGCAGTGAAAGGTTTACCAATAGACCCGAGCTGCCTCAGTGATGGTAGACCGCGTGTGATCGCCTTGTTTTGAGAACTGTGGCCCACGTTGGTAATTCCCAGACCTGGTCAGTCGTCAGAACTTGTGAAATGAAGACGGCCACTCATGGCCCAGGGACTCGGCATGCCCTGGAGCCGGGCCCAGAGCTTGCATCACCGAGAGATCCTGGGACAGCGCCTCGCTCAAGTCTGGGGGCCGCCAGCCTCAAGGAGCTGGCTCAGTTAAAATCCATGTCTTCAGGCGCTTGGTTCCTACGGCGTGGGGAGGTGTGGCCCCGTGAAACAGAAAGCTGTTTGTTCCCTGCTCTTGTGTCACCTGTTCCTGCCCTGAACACCAAGTTTTACCGCATTCTCTACCTTCTGTCTTTCCACCGCCTTGAACCATGGGCAGAAGGAAATACATGCAAGGTGATATAATCACACAATCTATGGCCTCTCTTCCTTTAGTGCTTATCTCTCCGGACACCTAACAGGCAAAGACCTGGGACACCGCCTGGCGGGGGAACTGGAGCGCGATGAGAAGGAAGGGGCAGCAGCCAGCACCCTGAAATAGACGCAGAGGTGTTTGGACCTTGTCGCTGCTACAGGGCAGGGCCCCGGGTGGGGAAGCTTGCTCTAGAGCCTGCGGACACGCCATGCCGCAGTGAGGGAGGCCGCCCCGGGAAGGCAGGCATGGGAGGAGCATCCAGAGGTGCGCTGGGGCTCGCAGAAGAGGCGGGGCTGAGGCGGGGCCCACCTGTGCTCAGCATCCCGGCTCCCGAGCCTGACTCCGAAAGTGCCGCTTCCCCTCGTGCTCTAACCCCCGCAGAACACGCTCACAGCGGACTTCCGTCTGCTGCCCTCCTCTGAGAAGCAAGGCGCAGTTGGCGGCTTGCTTCGCCTTTGGAATCCGAGGAATGCACAAGAAAAGCAGCCCTGCCTCTGGGCAGAGCCCTCTGCTGAGACTTGACTCACCCTTGACAGTTTCTTGTGTGTTCCTCTCCTTCGCAGTGACACAGGGGAGAGAGGTGAGTCATGCTGTGAGCAGTGAGAGAAAAATAGATCCCCAACTGCCTTCCTTTATGCGAAAGCCCTGTGTCACCCGCTGTGGCTGCAGGGGGCGTGGACCCGCGCTTTACAGGGAAGATTCAGAACACCTGACTGCCTCTGCTGCCAGGGCTGTGTGTGGTTCTAACAGTCCCAGCACCGGAAAGGCTACAACCGGAGCTTGGTTCTGGGCTAGCCTGGGCTACACGGTGAGACCTCATAACTGTCAATTAATCAATCACTCAATCGATCAATCCCTGCTGAGGATCTCATGCAATTGTTCCCTAAGCCACCCAAGGGGCCAACAAACAGAACCATCTTCTGCTGTCTAACTTTCCGCTGTCTCTCCCCACAGGTGTAAGAACTGTCTCTCCCAACCAAGAGTAAAGACAGGGAATATGTATTCCGTGACCTGGTGTATGCCAGGTGTGGGGCAAAGCATGTCCATATGGCCATGGGTCCAGTTATCTACTTCACGTTCTTGTGCATGTATCTACACGCACACACACACACACACACACACACACACCACACCCCTTGCGGTAGCTAGCTATGTTAGTGTCTCCTCTCACAGAGCCGGGGAAAAACTAAGGTTCAGAAGGTTCCTGTAACACGCCCAGGGTCCCCAGGGTTAATGCACTGCACAGTCCAAGGCAGCTTGCAGAAAACAGCCCTAAAGGAACACCGCCGCCAGAGTAGGTGCTCCATTCGCTTTGTCTTACAGACTAGCAGAGCTCATCCCAGGGGCAGCGAGACTCCTGGTTGCTAGGCCCAGGCTTCCTAAGGCTTTTTTTTTAGTTACTGTCTAGAAGGAGAAAACCGGGTAGTGGGCACTGCCAGCATCAGGGGCTTGTGGACAAGCCCCAGGTAATTACTCCACAGCCTGTCCTAGCGTTACAGAAGCTTAAACTTCCCCATCTTTCCCTCTGCACTTTAAAACATACATATCCATTCCAATATAACAGCGTATTTTCCCCTCCCGGGACTGACATTATCCCCTACTCAGGTAGAGCCGGGCTAGGGAGAAAAGGAGATGTGGGTCTCGGTGGCATTTTTTGATTCAGCTAATTGATTAAATAATAACAATAATAATAATAATAACACGAATGCTTGAACGTGCAGCCACCTCATCCCCAGCGGCTCTTTGCCGGCACCCTCACTCCTGCCCAGCTGCCTTGCCGCTGACAAGAGGACCACAGAGCCACCAGCTGCTGCAAATCTTAGCTTCTGAAAGGAGGAACAGCAACCAGATCCTCTTCTGCCCAGGTCAGGAAGCGGGATGTGTTCAGCTGCCTCCAGCAACCAAAGTGGGGAAACTGGGTTAGAGGCATGTGGAGGAGAAGGGACCCGGGAGAACACCTGGCATAATGTTTCCATTCACAGGTCAGAAAGCAGAGGCCAAGGGAGGTCAAGTGATTTGCCTGGGATCACACAGCTTGTCCCCTTCGGTGCTGGAACTGAAGCCTCAGCCTCCTGGTTGAGTAGTTATTTTTAAAAACTTGATTGGCGCATATACACAGAAAAGTGTACACATAAACATCTGGCCTCAGTAATCATCCTTGCTCATTCACGTCAGGATAACGCCCGCACAGGACAAGAAAAAGACCACCTCTAGCCCCTGCCAGCTGCTCTGATGCTCCCCCTTCCTTCCTTTGTAAACTTTCTCCTCGAAGGTAGCCACGGTCCTGGCTTCTGACACCACAGGTTAGCTTGGTTTGCCAACGTGCTTTGAATCAAGGGCTGTTTTGTGTGGAACTTAGCTATTTGAACCTAAAAATAGAACTTTCTTTTCATGAGGTGTGTGAGATAGGACACTAGGAAAGCCTATCCCCGTGACATAGTCTCTCTGAGACTCCGTTTCTCTCAGTGAGGGGAGGACAATGATTTTTGCAGTGTAGAGCCACTATGAAGATTCATGAGTTGATCTACATGTGAGCTGCTCAGGGTATGGCATCTGGTAAAAGAAATCTTGACTATCATTGCAAACATAAAGCACAGAATAAAAAAGCCCACAAAGGAAATTCTATGCCTATTAACAAGTACAAGGTCTTCTCTGAGGATGATTAATGTATTCTAGAGTTCACGGCAGTGGTGGTCATTCAGCACCGTCAATATACTAAATGTACTGTTCAATGGTTAAGTCTGTGCTATATCACTGCCACCTCAGTAAAAAGCCTCATTACTTAAGATGGGTGCATTTCATTGTGTGCACATTTAAACTAAAAATAAACCACAAAAATATCACCTTGAAAAGCCAGCATATGCCTACCAAGGGCTCACCAATGTGTCCCACAATCACCAATGTGTCCCACGCATCCGCATGGCCCTCTGTACCCACCATGAAGCCCCAGGGTCACACCTGATGCTGCCCTCCAGCTCCCTTCTTCCCCTCAGATTTCACCCTCACCACTCCACAGAAAGGCCCCATATCAAGGTCATCTGGCCACAGCCAGCTGTCAGTTCTCTGTCCTTGTCTTCACCGACCTTTAGGGGACTTGCTCACCTCATGACGCCATGTTGGCCTCCTTCCTCACTGGCCCTTCCCCATTTTCATTTGTTTCTTCTCTGAGTGGGGTAGACCCCAGGGCTGTCTCTATGACTATTCCCCTCTCTGTGTCACCTGGGTGGCTTCATCTTGTCCCTCTCTATGTACGACTGGCAGCTAAGGACTTCCAGACTAAACACCATCCATGAAACCCAGGCATGCCTTCTCCATGGCCCGCCTGATGTGTCCACTTGGATGTCTCACCTCACACAGCTCAGACACAAGTATGGATTCCTCCCTACCCTGCTGAGGCCTTCTTATTTTTGTAAACAATATTACCATTCTCCTCAGTTGCTCAGGCTAAAACTTAGTCATCGTGCTTGAATCATCTCTGTTCCTCATACCTCACTTCTAACCCACAAGATGTCCCATTGACCCTGTCTTCAAAATGTGTCCAGAGTACAACGCTTTCTTTCTGCTCTTCCGGCACTACTCTGACTGAGCACCAGATATCTCCCTCACATCCTGCCTGGGTGACTGCGTCATCTCCCAAGAGGCCTCTCCAACTCCCACTTTGCCTCCCTTCAGTGCAACCAGAATTGTATTTTTCAAGGTGAGCAGAGTCTACAACACTCCGTGAGTGCCCACTGCATTGAGGATTAAATGTGCACCTTCCCAAGGGAAAGAAGACTTCTCCAGCCTCATCTCTCTATCTCCTTCTGCCCCCCTCCTCTGTCTGTTGAACACACCAATCTTGTTCTGTCTCACAGCCTCACCCCTGTTCTTCCTTCTGCTCAGAACACGTCCTCAAGTCTTGGAACAGCTGCCTGTTCCTGGCATAGCTTGGTGACTCCAACTCAACAGCGCTGCCTCCATTGAGAGATCAGCTCTTGTCTGACAGGCAGTGTCTCCTGTTCTGTCTCGCTCCCTGGTAGTTAGCCCTGAGTACTTCCTGTCCATTGATCGCTTAGTGGCTATCTCCTCCGGCTGGAATGTTACATTCCTTGATGGCGAGGACCCCTGTTCTTGGCTGTACCCCTAGTGCTTACAACAGTGTCTGGCAATAGGACGCACTATGTAACCCAAATCTCATTGACTCAGAAGACAGCTAGAAAAATACCGTCATTCATGATGGTACAATCTCTGTTCTTTCCCACCCCAGGATACCAAGTTGCCAGTAGTGGAAACCTATTTCAGCCTGTCCTAAGAAACAGTGACAGAGAAGACCAGGAGCACATCTCTGTGGGAGTCTTTTTCCCACGGGTATGACATAGCATCCAAGGCTTGAGTGATGCGTGAGAAAGAAGGGTCCTTCACAGAGACTTTAGGGCATGCTACTGGCATCCGCAGGGCTCTGTCTCTGGAGAAGACCTCATGGCGGGTGGCATCGGGATTGTGGGAGAGCCTGAGGCAGGAGAGCCTACATGGTCAGGCAGGAAGCTGGGGGGTGGGGACAGGCAGCCTTGTCCCTGTATTATGACAACCTCTCTGTACAAGAGCTAAGCAGGCTCCCACTGTCACCTGGTGTGAAGGCAGCCCGTCCCACCTAGTGAGACCCCACCAGCCCCTACCTCCTACAGATCCCATGGCCTCCCAACAAGGCCCCCTTGGGACACACTCCCAGCACACAGCCCTTGAGGGACAAACCACACCCACATCTCAGCAGCCCCTCTTCAGCCACAGCTGCTACCCGAGCCTCGAAGGGCACATTCAGAGGGATTGCTTTCAGCCTCCTTCACGCTTAGCTCTGCCTTCCTCCAGGTTGGGCTTCCCTCCCCAGCAGTAGCTTCAGCCATCTTGGCTTGCACTCCACAGTGGACCACTCAGAAATCTCAGCAGGAGGGCAGTCCTTCCTGACAGCTCCAAAAAGGTCTTCAGACTTCATCTTCATGGGCCGACCCGGCTCCTGGTGCATCCTTGAACTCATCCTGTGTCTCAGGGCCAAAGGTGCTGGCCCACCAAGTTCTGGAAGTGTCATTGTAGAGAAAACTACAACGCCACAGCCAGGGGACACATACAAATGGGAGAAGGATTGCCCCTTTCCAATTATTTTTTTTGTTTCAGAGAAGTAAATCCTATTGCTGAAATTTGTGGCAGTACCAAAGAACCTACAATTTGAAAGCTTAAGGATGAAAAATGTCTGATGGCTGCCATAGCCCAGCCCAGCCCAGTGACTTCATTTACTCTCATCTGTACCTGTAGGACCCCTCCTAACCTCAAAAGGGTCACCCTTTATCAGGTTCCATCCTATCAGCCAGTACTGTGTTTATGACTAGATGACTAGATGCACTGAAGCCAGGACTTCAACATCACAGTCTTGTTTCTCCTGCGTCCAGGTTTTGATGCTCCTGAGCCTCGCTCCGCGAAGCTGCTGCCTCTGTGCCCGCACCATGCTGGCTTCCTGATTCTACCCCTTGCCTCGTGTTGCTGGGCTGCTCCTTCCCTGAAATGTGCTCTCTGGCCAGCGCAGAGAACACACTGAATGCTGTCTTAAAAGAAAGTGATCTATGCAAAAGCCTCTCAAAGAGACTCTGTTCTTGAAGGTAAGCCAGGGCTGGACCATCTTTGAGCTGAAGACATTTTCTCGTTTCCTGCTTTCCGGCACACAGAAGACCGGGAGGTGAGCGGGCCTTGCATCTCGTGATTGCTTTGCACAGACGGAACATTCAGTAGCTCATCAGTTCTCCCTCCTTCTGACTTCATTTATTAAAACCATTCAGATTGTTCCTCCTGTGTGGTCTCTGCAATGACCTGTCTTGTGCTCTGGAGATGAGCTCTGGAAACGAGGGCACTGTAGTTTTTTTTTCTGAGTCATAACCTTGGGGACAAAGTCTCCCTCCTGATCCCAGTTGTCACTTCCTTTTGCCTTGCTGTAAAAAGTCACCCCAGTGGTCAGGTGCATTCCTAAGTGGTGAGCCTTTGGTACCAGGGTTTCCATTCTTTTATTTTTTCAATGTATTTAGCACAGGACTACAGGGTCTCACTACACAGATTGGACTTGCAGTGAGCCTCCCGTTTTCAGCCTCCTACGTACTGGGATTACAGGTACACGACACCATGCCCAGTCCCAGTTGCCATCTCAGCATGCCCCACGGGCAGGGCCAGCACGGCATGATAGGGATCAAACCCCCACTCCCTGTGCTCTGAGGGTTTCCATTCTGACCACTTATTTTGGTTAAACCTATCTATTTGCACAAGCAGAAGTATAAAGCTTATTTCTCTAGAGAAGCTAAAAATATAGTCTTACGCCAACCAGAGTATACAAATGGGTAAGGACAGAGACCATGAAGTCCATAAAAGATAAAGACTATAAATAAACAGTTACTACCTTTTCTCCAGCAATCTGCCCATATCTGCAGGCAATGACTATGAATTCATTCATTCATTCATTCAACAAATGCTTATTGATACATTTACTAAAGTGGGCATTGTGTCAGGTGATAGTTAAGATAACAGTCATAAAAATAAATGTAACCAGAAGAGTATTTCAGGCACAAGTAACTGAGGTGCCTTAAACCATTGGGCCTTTATCAGTGCACATAAGTGGAAGCCTAAGTTTACAGCAGCTCAGCATTGCTGAATCTACCATTGAGTATGTCACCAAAACTAGGGTATGCGCAGGACAGAGCACGGAGCTCCCCAGGGAATGAGGAAGCGCTCTGCAGGAGGCCGGGGCAGCCTGAGAGTGCGGAGGAAGGCTGTGAACTGCTTGCAGTTGGACCCCATGCCTCCCAGAAGCCAGCGGTAGACCTGAGGGCCAGAAGTGCGCCACACACCCCATCCTAAATCACAGACATAGTCTCCAACCTGACACTGAGGGTGGGGTTAGCCTCTCTGAAGCAAAGGGGCTGCATGACAATAAGTCAGTGGCACCCATCCCAGTGGAGATGACACCCATCCACAGGGTGATTCTGATCCGGAAAGGCTGTGGCGCTATCCAGACATTTGTAGTTTGCAGGGGCCAGGGGTTGGATCCCCAGGTCTGCCGTGCCAGCCCCCATGCCCAGGGCATGCTGAGACAGCAATTGAGACTAGGGATAGCGACATGCGCCTATAATCCCAGCTCTTGGGAGGCTGTAAACAGCCGTATCATTACAAGTCCAATCTGGCAGTGAGACCTTGAACACCTTATAGACACTTCCCTAAAACACACACAAAACCAATCAATCAATCAATCAATCAGTCCTACACAGGCAGTTCTGAGCTCAGCCTAGGCTGTACATCAGGGCTACAAATGGAACAGGAGCATCCCGTAGGTGTGCAAATGAGAATTCTGCAAAGTCCCTGCCATGGACTATTCACAAGAAATGTCCGTTAAGAGATTTTTGAGGGGCATGCCTATAATCTGGCTCCTTGGGAGGCTGAGGCGGGAGGATTGCAAGTTCAAGGCTAGACTGGGCAAGTTAGCAAAACCTTTTCTCAATATCCAAAAGCAGAAAAATAATAAAAATAAAAAGAGAGGAGTGTTGTAGCTCAGTGGTAAAGCATTTGCTAACTCTGGCCTTGGAGTTTTGCCTCCGATGCCAGAGCTCAGAGGAAAAGCTCCCCAGCAGCCAGAAGGTTGGGGATGGTTCCCAGGAGACAGTGGGACCTCCAGGAATGATTAAGCTGAGCAGATACCCAGGAGGACCCAGTAGGACACGGTATTCAGAAGGGCACAGCAGGAGCCAGGGTGGGAGATGACAGAACATTTGTCACATCTGGTGTCACCCCTATGAGAAGACAGGCTTGAGCTCTGGGTTGTTGCCATCTTAGTGCCTCAGAAAGGGAAGTTTCTCATTCTGAGGGAACAACTAGAGAAACTGAGGTTTCCTGAGCTCAGTGAATCATGCCATTCGATATTTGTGATACTTTGCCGAAACTATTCCCCAAGCTTCTTCCTCTTTGAGCACAAAGGGGCTTTGAAGAGGTACCATTTGGATTTTCACATATTTATGGTTTTAAAATCATCCATAGAGTGGAAAAACCCTATGAGATCACCCCTGTGCTGTGCCGGAGCAGTGCCAAGATGCGCAGTGCTCTTCCTAGGGGTGGCATTTCAGTTCTGTCTTTAAGCAGACTGAGATAAAACCTAATCCAATCGAACTCAGCTGCAAAAGTGATTAGGAGGCAGGCCGGAGACAACCTGAGAGCGCGGAGGAAGTTCAGGAATTGCTGACAATTGGATTCCATTTAAAGATTTGATTAGTGACAGGTTCAGAACAGAGCTGCCTTCAGTGAGGGTGTTAATTGCCAGCCAGAGGCTGGGGCGGTGGCAGAGTGCAGAAGGCGAGTCCCCAGCACACGCTTGCTCCGGTTGCGTGGGGCAAGTGTCGCTGACTCCTTTTGATGGATGTGGCCAGCGCATAGAAATATGCGGCAGATATTGATTTCTTGAACTCTACCCCCACTCGTGCTGCTTGACAGCTCATTTTCCTTCTTTGGTCTGAGTAGCACCTCTTGCCAATATTTCCACTGCATATGAATGACTTTTCAGTGAGCTCTGAAGGGGTCACTCTTCAAGGGGAGAATTGGCAACAGATGTACAGCGTAGAGCTTGGGCTGTACTCTGTAGGAAGAGGACCTCTCCAGGTTCTCCAGCGCCTGCCCATGTCGTAGACAAAGTGGGTTCCATCCAGGTGAGAACTCAGAGCTACTCTAGAGGAAGCTCCAGAGAAGCTCCCAGAGGGTGGCACTTAGCTTCAGAAACGCAAACATACACACACCTTTCCAGTAGGCATGAGAATGTCATCTCTGCCAGAGAATGGGTAGGTGGGCAACGGAAAAGAAGAAAGATAGAAAAATGCCAGGCTGCGACTGGAGTGAGAGCTCGCTAAACAACATCTAAACGTCTGCCTGGCAAGTGCAAAAACCCAGGTTTAATTCCCAGTACTGCATGTTGTGTTGGCCCTGGAATCCCAGGCACTCTGTGGTGGACGCCAAAACCAGGCATGGTGGTGCGTGCTCGTGATCCCAGCACCGAGGAGGCTAAGACAGGAGAATCACTACAAGTCCAAGACACATAGCAAGACCCTATATCAAATAAATAAATAAATAAATAAATGATTTTTAGCTCTGTAGTGTAAGTGCCTGCATGGCAAGAGCAAGAAACTGGGTTCAATCCCCAATACCGCATGCCATGCTGGCCCCCTGCCAAACCGGCCACCAAGTCCAGGTGTGGTGGCACACGCCTATAATCCCAGTGCTGTGGATGCTGAGACAGGAGGATCACTACAAGTCCGAGCTACATAGTGAGACCCTGTACCAAATAAATAAATAATTTTTTTAAAAAAGAAAGAATGTAAAACACCAGGCTGCAGAGGAGAGGACTGGCAGACACCAGTGAGGGCAGGGTGACAGTGGGTTTCCAGGTCCTTGTCACCCACCTGTGGAAGACAGAAGAGAGCGCAGAGGTCAGAGAGGTGAGCAGGAGCGCAGGTGATATGGGGGACAGCAGCGGAGGCCTCCCCACTGTGCTGGAGACTGGGCTCACAGTGCAAGAGCCACACCTACTTAAGGTCTGTCACTGCTGGTCTGAGAAGGTGTTAGCGGTAGTCATCTGTCCAGACTGAGGCCAAAATCAGTTATACCAATGAGCTTAATATGACTGCAAACAAAGGGAAATATTTAGATAAATCTAAGACTTATTTTGAAAATGAGTTGCTCCAGTGTTAGAGGCAGGGATGTGAATATTAATGTGAATGAAAGGCTTGAGTCCTAATACCACAGGAAGTGGTATAGAAAACAGAGGGGTCTGTCACCTGCAGCTGAGAGAACACAAGACCAGCTCTCACTGTTTCTTACTTCTAGAATTTTCTGTGGCTTCTTTTTTTAAAATTTCTGTTCCTTTGCTGAAGTTTCCTTCCCATTCATGATGAACTTTTAAACTTTTTTCTTTATGGTACTGGGGATTGATCTTGGGACCTTGCACTTGCCAAGCAGGCGCTTATGCCACTGAGCTATATCCCCAAACTCAAACTCTTCTCTTGAGACAGGGTCTTGCTATGTTATCTATGCTCAAACGATTCCCCTGCTTCGGCCTCCTGAGCAGTTGTGAGTGCAAGTATGCACCGTCGTGCCTGGTTTCTGTTCTTGCCAGAGTTTTAATAGTTATTTTAAGATAACTGTGCCCTAATCCCTACTTGTGTATCCTTTTAGGGTTACTCTATTGACTGCCTCTTCTCCTGCACGAGGGTCACGTTTTTGTTTCCTTGATGGACCAGTAATTTTGGATTATGGCCTGCGCACTGGGAACAATACTTGCCAGACTGTAGTTTCTGTTTTGTCCCTCTGTTAAGCTTTGAATTCACGATTTCTGTTATGGTTTGTATGTATTTGTCCCCCGAGAGCCTCATGCAGTCATTGAGCACAGTTCTACAGTTTGTGATTAATTCATGATCCAACAATTCATGGGATTGGGGGTCTGAGTATTGCTGGGATTATGGATTTGAGTGCTGCTGGGATTACGAGTGTGAGCACTACACACAGCCTGGGGTGGACAGCCTGAATGTAACGTAAGAGAGACAGAGAGACAGACTTGTTTTGTGTAGCCATTGTTGCGGTTACTCCTTCATCTGCTCTTGCTGTTTTGCTGCCTTCTGCCACCATGAAAGGCTGCCCTTTGCCATGTGCCACTCTGCCTTGGAGCTGGCCACGTATGGACTGAAACCTCCAGTAACTGTGAGCTAAATAAACCTTTCCTTCCTTCATTTTGGGTGTTGGGTATTTGTCCCAGCAAGGAGCAAAGAGTAACTAGACAAAAATGCAATAGGAAATAGGGAGATAAATGTTTTACAAATAGGAAGGGGGTCAAGAGATGGAAGAAATTGAGGGTAGGTGAGGGAAAGGAATATTAAAAAGAGTAATATGTTACACACATACCAACTCCCACAGTGATTGTAATCATTATGTATTGCAAACTTGAAATTGTTTTAAAAACCGAAATTCTAACTATCCCAGCATGGAGTCAACTGGGTCTGTCCCTGAGCAAAAAATAATCATTTAAAAAATATAGAAGCCAGCCAGGTGGTACACACCTATGACCCCAACACTCTGGAAGCTGAGGCAATGATACCCAAAGCTAGAGCCAGACTGGGTGACGTAGTAAGATCCTGTCTCAAAAATTAAAGAGGGCTGGGGACACAGCTCAATATGAAGACCCTGACTGCAATCCCCAGTATTGAAAAACAAAATAAAAACCCATGAAAGCCCCTATCTGTCTTAGTTACTTTTCTCATTGATGAGACAAAATGTGTGTCACCTAAAGTTGAAAGAGGAAAAATGTGTTGTAACTCACAGAATGTAGAGGCTTCAGTCTGTAGTTGGCTGGCTCCAAGGCAGAGGGCCATGGCTGAGCATATCTGAGAGGAGTAGCAGCTCATGGCAGACAGAAGGCAGCCACAGGAACCTCTGTCTGTCCCTTACATTGCATCCACACTACCCACCACTGGGGCAAGTAGAAGTCACACACAGGGTGGGGCACCCTTACTCCTACCCGGAACTAGTCAGTGGATTTAGTAATCCCACACCCTTGATCCCAGCATCACACACTGTCAATACAGCCACCTCTGAAAAGGCCCTCCTGTGACTGCACAAGGCTTTGTGGGGACATCTAGACACAAGCCATAGCGTTCCTCATCTAGTACCATTCCCTTCTTCTGAGTATCAACTCTCTAGTTCCTAATTTGGTCATTGCTCAATGCCTTTAGGTCATTTTTTTCCCTCTAGAATTTATCACTGTTACTTGCAGATGACATAATCCCAAGTTAATTATTTTGCTATTAACAGACATGGAATTTGAGGTACTGAACAAATAATTATTGAATAAATTCAAGTATCTTCTTGACTCTCTATGTTGGTTCCTAATAATCTCATACACTTAATCTAACCCAAATTAAATAAAACACCTGTCCCTCTCTTCTCTTCTCTCTCCCTCCCTCCTAGCCTCTCTTCCTCTCCCTCTCCCATTTTCAGCTCCAGCAAACCTGCTGGTGGAGAACCTACGAGTTTCCCCAAATCTATGCACACAGATATTTTTTCCAAGAATCGTAACATTTCCAACTGAGCAGCACACACACTCCACCTTAGAACCCACACCTCCTGCTCCTTCCGCATGTCACCGCTTTCCATCACATAACCACACACTTCACAATTCCTACTCCCTTCAGTCTCAGCCTCAGAGTCAACTTTTCAGTGAAGCTTTCCTGAGCATTTACTACAAAATGAGCATAACTCCCCACCTCTTCTTACATTCTCCTTACTTCTTTATTTTTCTCCATAGCACTCATTGCAGAACTATTACAGATCTGCTTTCTAAAGTATAACATCTCCTCTCATTTTTGTTTTAAAATTATGCTTGTGTAAGAGACTCACCCTTGATAGGATATTGTCCCATTAACTCAGGAGGGCAGGCCTCTTACAATCTCATCATCTTTACAGGTCACCTGCTCCTACTTCTTAACATCTCTCAATGAGGATTAAATTTCAGCATGAGTTTTGGTGGAGACATCCAATCTTGCCTCCTATTTTTTCAACCTTGGCAAGCATGAATCAACATGAATAATTTGCAGGTGTTTGTGCTGGGGGAGGAGTATCTGAGGAAATTCTTTCCAAATGACCTTTCTTTTCTCTGCCAAGTAAGATGGGAGGACAATTTTTAAGAGACAGTTGCAGGGTCCCTGAACTTCCTCCTCCAGTCCGCTTGCGTCCACTGTGTCTACCTAGACCTGGGCGTTGGCTGGGGTAGGTGGGGTAGAGAACGAGACAGTGCTGCACACAGGGAATTCCGCTTTTCTGAGACTTGTCAGCAGAGGCCTAAGAATACTGGCCTATAACTCTAGTGTACTGCGGCAGATGCTCACAGGAAAGCGAGATGGCTGGGATTAGCTGTCTGTCGGCTGGATTCATCAGGAAGACTGTGTCAACTTTCTTGACTTCCTATGTACCTAGGAATCACAGTGTTAGTGTTGCAAAGAAACACAGGTAAGTAGCAGCTCTCTCTGCAGAAGCTCTCATAGCTAAGAGGCAGAGCCCATACTAGAACTTTGGAAGCCAGTCAAGTGTGTTATATTACTGGTCAGTCAACAATGCTGACATGGGCTGGGGCAATAGCTCAGTGGCCTAAGTGTCTGCCTGGCAAGTGCAAGTCAAAGGTTTGATCTCTGGTACCTCATACTGTGCTGAGATGACAACCCCTGGCGCACCAAGCTGGCTACCAAAACCAGGTGTGATGACACATGCCTGTAATCCCAGCTCTGGGAAGGCTGAGACAGGAGGATCACTATGAGTCCAAGCTACACAGCAAGACCTTGTACCAAATAAATAAACAAATACATAAATTAAAAAAAGAAAAGACAAATAAGGGAAAATGGACCATCAGCAACAAACCTAAAAACTCATAATCATTTAATCTATAAACTGTTGGAAGGAGCTGTTGGATTTGTATCAATTTGTCTGACTCACGACAATACATAGAAACACAATATCCTCATGTCTGTCTCCCAGGTGACACACAAAACAGTAAACTGTCTTAACCAAGGTCACTTTGCAAACATGAGGTTATAGCAAAAGAGAGTAAATTAACATGGGTTCTGTAGAAATGGCAAGAATAATGGGCGGGTCTTGGTAGTCAGCCACTTTATTGGCTGTTATGTGAATTTTGTCCTTGTACTGAGTGTTCCATTAATTGGCTCAACTTCACTTTGCCTGGGGAGAAAACACTAACCCTAGGCAGGAACGCTGAGGACATAAGCCAGAAATATATTGATTAAATTATTCATTGTCAAGCTGCTCTACTACTCTCACTTTTCCTGTCTGTATCCTTACCAGCACACACAAGAGTGTAAAATCGCTTCCAACTGCCTGTGAGAGACAAGCTGTAATTAGGATCAAAAGTTCTCTTCGTTATGAAAACGCTGACAGCACGAATGCCTTATATCTTACTATGGTCGTGAACATCTGAAGAAATTGAAATGATGTATGCCAGTGTTAGAGAAATATCATAACCCAGTTACAAGAAATCCTCGGAATATTCGCCAAAGTCAAATAAAATGTGCGCTGACAGTGAAAAGGAGCTTCCTCTGTGTTTTCAAGACTAGTTCTCAAAGTGGCCACGTTACAGAAGACCCACCAGTGTGAGGCACACCTTCCCAGGGCCCCACGGTGCGAAGGACAGGATGTGACGGCTGCCTCTTGGACAGGAAGCCTAGAGGAGCCTGGTTCTACACGTTAATGACCCAGGGGTCACCTGGTGTAAAATTGCTAAGGGTGCCAAAAGACGCGGTCCCTGTGAAAGCTGGAATACCGTTGCCACGCCCACCTGAGTAGACCTTCTCCCAGACAGGAAAGTAGGGAAAGGCTTGCGAGATAAAGCAGACACTAGGGGTGGAAGTGAGGGGCTGCCCTGTATGTGGGGTGTGTGTCTGGGGCTGAGGCTGGGGCCCTACGTCTGATGGCCTTTCTTGGTGAGCTGGCAAGCAGAGATTTTAATGTGTATGTGCAGCCATGCTTAAACCAGTGCTTCCAATCAAACAGCTCAACCTGGCAGCTAAGAGTGGAAGATGAGAAGGAATCGCATTGTCACGCCACGGCATCAAGCTAAGTGAGAAATGCTAACATCCTGCTCTGCGGCAATGGGGCAGGGAGAAACACATTCAAAAGACTTTCAGGGATTGCTGGAACTAGTCACAGGGTGGCAAGGAGAAAAGCGATTCTTTCAGCTGAACTAGACAAAAATATGAAGAACGTTAGTGTTAATAGGATATTAAAGAAGCCAAGGTCTGACAAAAATTTAAATTAAAAATCTCTTCAAATAGTCATTCAAGGGCCAGTGAGATAGCTCAGTAGTGTAAGTGATTGCCTGGCAAGCACAAATTCTGAGTTCAATCCCCGGCACCACATAGATAGATAGATAGATAGATAGATAGATAGATAGGTAGGTAGGTAGTCAACCAAGGGCCGGTGATACAGCTCAGTGGACTAAGCATCTGCTTAGGCAAGCACGGAAACAGAGGTTTGGTCTCCAGGCGCACTGTGCGGGCCACCGAGTCTAGGTGTGGTGCTCACGCCTATAATCCCAGCACTGGGGAGGCTGAAAAGAGGAGGATCACTACGAGTCCAAGCTGCTTAGTGAGACCCTGTACCAAATACATAGTCAATCATCCATGCACTATCTATAAAGAGACTATTTTCAGAAAATATCACTTACCGATCCTTTTTTTCCTCCCTATAATACTCTAGCAGTTTTTCAAATACTGGAGTACATAATTACCAACTGCACAGCCTTCTTCAACAAAATAAATGCTATTCTTCATTCCTGAGATGCACACAGATAAGCCATTTCTCCCACAGCATACACACATACCAGAAATCCATGTGAATCGAACATGCTATCATTGCAGGAAGGGGCAAGCATTTTTCCGTTAGTTTTATTTAACACAAGGAAAATAAGTTGGGAAGGTGAAAACAAGATGAGGAACTGTTCACAGATTGTAACACAGGAAACTTCTGTAAGAGAAGCAGCGTCAGGCATGCCAGAGATGGGATCGCTATGAGGAAAGAAAGCCTTCTTCCCAACCTTGGAGACCCGGCGTCACAGCTCAGACTCCTGGCCCCACCTGAGGAGCTCTCGCTGTCCCTCCCACTGAATGCTCTTAGCTCCTGGTCTACTGAGACTGATCAATTAGGGATGGGCTGGAACAAAGCCTTGGCGCAGCCTTCTGGGGTGAGAGCACCTCTGATGGGCCAGCCCAGCTCTAGAGCTTCTTCTGGGGAGCAAGGCCTGTGTGCTGAATGTGTAGCCGCCCCTGCGGTCCCTCAAGGGCACTCCAGCATAGACCTCAAGCACAGAAATCTCAGAGCCCTTTTCCCAGGAAATCCAAACCACAAGCACCTACCGGGACCACAAAGAACCTTTTAGGAGTAGTAATTACAGAGATGAGGTTGTCACTTCACTACAAATGTGCTAGTAAATGTACTGGGTCACGAGTAAAGTAGTCATATTTCCTATTCATGTTCTAAAACTAACAGCACAGAGATATAGATGGCGTACACACAGGCTTTAGTCATAAAGGAATTTACAAAACTATTAACAAATCACTGCAAAGACAGATAGAAATGTGTGTATTAAAACTACCTCCATTGTTCACTCCTATTCTTAATCCTTGGTTTAGTAAGTCATACAACCAAAGGGCGGGGGACTGAAAATCAAACGATGCCTGGATCCTGACTGCCACCTACTGGAATCTTCAAGTATTAAGGCCTCCATTATGCTGTTTTTCCAGGGGTGACGTAACAATAAAACTATGGGCCACTCATCTTGTGAGGGCAAAATTCTGGGGCTCATTCTGTTTACTGTAAGGGGTGGCACACACCCATAGTCTTAGGACTCTGGGAGACTGAGGCAGGAGGGTTGCAGATCTGATGTGTCTAGACAATTGAGCAATTTA
>PVKN010009477.1:0-23736 GCA_004027915.1 Capromys pilorides
AATTATTTTTAAGGGAATGAACTGAAACACTATTATTAGTAATAACAAACATCTGTATTATTTATGAAAAAGGAGCTGGGGACAGCCTGTTCACTTGGAAAGATGACTTCCCCTAGTGCTGTGGCAGTGACCCACATTAAAGTTGAGTGTACCGAAAACCACAAGTGCTGGCCCATTGTTTTGATCAGTTCTAGTACCCAGGCCATAATCCTCTCTGGTTCTGCAGTTTTTTTAAAGTTTTCCCGCAGTTTGCATAAATCACTTACAGTCACCCATTGGCTTAATCATCTTCAGGATCTAAGTGTGTAGTATGTCTTGATGTCTACCATAGAGATTATTTTCCTAAAGAGAAATCCTGCAGAAAGTCAGTCAAATACTCATACCTACAGAGATGCAACGAAATTCAGCATTTTGCGGACCAAAGATGAGGCTTGTAGCCAACAGAAATAATCACTACACATCTGTCACCAGAGGTGCATACCTAACTTCCAGAGCAACGTAATCACTTAATAAACATGTCAAATCTCTTTTATCTTGAAATGAAAGACCTGAAGGACCCATACCATAGTAGTTACCAGGCAGTATCCAAACTTTAGCTGGTTGCTTGCAAGCTGTCTATAAATAATCGATCCAGAATAATGTTCAGTTTTATTGTTCTTCTTTTGCCTTCCCCCAGGCCCCCTGTTTTGGAAGATTTGGCCTTTGCAGTCCCCACCCTCTGTAGGGGATTCTGTGTTCTCTGCACAGGAATGAGTCAGCATATGGATAAATATCTGCATTTTTCAAGGAAGTAGACTGTTTATCAAAAAGCCCAATCTGTCCAACCTTAGATAAAAATCAAGGCATTTTATGGTAGCCCAGATAGTTAGCCCAGCAATCAGACTCTGGAACATACAGTACAAGTCCTTTGGGAAATACCTAGCTGAGAAGTGACTTTTGGCCTCTTGGGTAAAGTGTTCACTTCACAGACAGCAGATCCTTTGTAAAAGGGAAACGGACTCCATCAAAACTGGGTGGTGACAGATAAAGGCAGGCCACTCCTGTTTGAATGTTTGTCGTTTTGGTGGGGATTTTGTTTAACAGAGTTCCTACCTTATCTCTCTTTTTTCAGATTTATAGCTCCAGAGCCCATAAAAAGGGAGGCCACAGATGTGAACATGAGCTCTGGAAAGATTAAAAACAAACCGGGGCTGTTCAGTAAAAGTCATCTTGAGATATTTGGAATTTTGTTATTATTGGTTTTTAAAAAATTAACACTGAAGATCACGCTAGGGAATCCAAGAGTATTTGACGAGTAGTACTAGTAGTGCTTGGCTAACTACACATATGAAAATCCTAGAATACTGCCTTGGTTTTATTTAAAGTACATGTGATTTTCTCCGCTTTTCTAAACTGGGAAACAAAGTTAAGGTCACTGTTCAGTTAGAAATTGTTTTTTTAAACACCTGTCTTAGACCATTCTGTCAGGCAAATAAGATATTTATGGTCCCTCCCTTATGAAGCTTAAAGCCAGAAAATCATTATGTCTTATTATAGCAGAAAATAATGCTTCTCTCCTACTAAATGATCATATCTAGAAACAAATGCTGTAAGTGTGGTACCTGGCACCTACATGCCCACTTGTTTTTTGTGCTTTGGAGAGGGTTTTAGTCATTGCTGCTAGGCACTTGATTGTACCTAAGCCAGGTACCACCTTACTCGGAACCAGGAGTTAACCTGCTTTTGGCATGGATAGCCTGGCTGTTCCTTCAGCCTGTTGTTGTCTATCTTCTGCTGCTTTCATGGAAGGAAAAGAATCTTGGTCCCCAATCCAATCCAACTAATAGTTGTCATTTATGATATACTGCCAGTTAAAAATCATAATTGCCATTCTACAACTGGGAAAGTAGAAAGCAGAGAGCAACTTGCCTAAAAGATTTCACAAATGATAAATGTAGAACTTAAACCAAGTCTCAAATATCCAAATTCAAACTCAGCTCTTCCTGTTCCACCTTGCTTTGTCTTCCCCTCACGATGATGCAATACTGTTATTTCTTGATCCTTTAGTGAGGTGACCTTGGCCTGTTGTCCTGGCACTTGGGAGTCAGGTCTTCGGGGAATGCAGGCTTTCTGAATTGATATGTATAGACTGTGCTCTAGCACTTTATGGAATGTCTCGCTTGGTTTTCCCACTTTAGGAGATGTCTATCTATAAGCACATAGCTTAATTCTCTGTGAAATGCCTGGCCATGCTAGCGATGAAAGGAAGAAGCCGCCTCCCATTTGTGGACTTCTTGGGGAAAACATAGGCCTGGGTCTCGGGATTTTCACCCATTATCCCCAGTATGTTTTGAGTGTGTTTGCCTTGGTGGGGCCTCAAGCTGGACAAGAGCCACCACCTGCTACTAGGGCAACTTCCTGCTGCATCAGAGAAACTGTTCCTTCAAGGTCTCCCCGCCCAGGTAGTGAACTAACATGAACTTCTTACCTTGTGACACAGCTCACAGGGACAGCTGCACTTCCAACTGCAGTGACACAACTTGGTCATTGTCTTCGAATAGTTTCTTTTAATTTTTTTTAATACAGAAATTTTGAGGTCAGTGTATTGACTTATTATGAAGGAAACAAGCCTCATAAAAATCTGTGCCTTTACAATGAGTATGTTCCACTAACAAACATCCCAAACCAGAACCAATCCCATGGTTTTAAAAAGGATTTTAGGTAAATATAGCAGGTACATATCACCCCAGATTCATTCTTTATGAAGCCAGTAGTTAAAAGAGAAAGAAAGAGGCAGGATAGCTATATATTATAAAACCAATGACTGTGCAAACAGTGGCTGACGAAATAGCTCAGTAGACTAAAGCACCTACTTAGGAATACTTAGACAAGTTCAGTGACCATGGTTCGATCTCCAGCACCACATGCCATGCCAGCCCCACCCCCAGGGTGGGCTGAACCAGCCACAGAGTCTGGGCATACTGGTGCACACCAGTAATCCCAGCTTTGGGGAGGCTGAAAGCAGGAGGATCACACAAGTCTGAGTTGCATAGTGAGACGTTGTAACAACCAAATACATTAAAAAAAAAAAAAAAAAAAAAAACTATGCGTACTAGTTTGAAGATGGTAGGTAGGTTTCATTGTATGTATGTATTTATGTTCAAGCTATCCTTTGCTTATGACATTTATGCTAACCAGGGGGTGGGGAGATAGCTCCATGGTACAAGTGCCAGCCTGGCAAGTGTAAGGTCATGAGTTCGAACCCCAGTCCCACAAAAAAAAGAGACATTTATGCTAACCAGTAATAGTTAACTAATCAGTAACGTTTCCATGCAGTTGGTAGAATCTAGAAGTTGTTCGTACATTCAAGAGCATGAATTTTTAGTTGGCTTATGTGTAGAGGGAAAGAAAATATAGGTATGATAGGTCTAAATATGTTTTGAGAGTGAAGGAGAAGGGAAATTTATTTTGGATGGAGGAAAATTCTTTTGAGAAAGCAACAAGGGAAGGTGGTTTTAAGTTTCCTTTTCAAAGATGGAGTGTGGTGTGATGAACAGGAGATAGTATTTCTTCCTAGTGTTTAGGCCAGTTTCCTCACAAAAGCAGCAGTGGGGGTCTGTGACTAGACTGTGTTCATAACAGTCATTCAAAAGCCTGATAAAATCAAGTGCTTATTTGTGATAAAATTGTAAAAACTAAATGAAATACACATGTTATTTGTTTAGGGTTTAGAAATGTGTCAGCGGGCTTTAGGAATTGTGATATCCCATGTGAGAATAGTCCTTACGGCAAAAATCTTCTAAAGCTTGTAGGTTGAGGGAGGGAAGATGTGGTATGAGATGAGATGACATATGATATGATAAAAGGGGCAGCTTTTGACCTAGACAGAGATTCAAAGATAGTGGAAGGCAGGCTTGACTCAGTTGAAGAATTCAGATCTCAGTATGTCAGAACAATCAAAGGGCATCGTGAGGTTGGGTAGAAGTTTACATTGTACCAAAGGGCAGTGGGGGAGAAAAAGCTGAGGTTGGGCAGAGGTTGATTCAGGTTGGCTGCAGAGGACTCCCCAACCCAAGAGTAAATAAATGGTTCTGCAGTTTCTGTCACATAGAAAGTGTAAGATGATCCAAGTTGCTCATTGTCTAGTGGAGAAACCTGTGGGCCCGACAGTCTGTGGAAAGCGGAAGACTACCTTTGTCTGCCTGGGGAAGCTGGGGATGGCTTCGCAGAGACACCAGCCTTGGGACTGTCTTAAGTGAATCAACCTGTCCAGAGGAGCTGGTGAGCTGAGGAGCAGCACCAGGGCTCACCAGGAACAAGACGCACCCTCACCATAGAAGAGATCCTCACATCCATAGTGCTCCCAGTCTTCTAGAAAGCCACACCGTTGTTCAGTTCTGGCTGGTAAGGATAAAAGATAAGAGCTACTATCAGGCATGTGGAGCTGATATGATATCTTAGTGTAGGAGACAGTTCTTCCTCAGCTCCCTGAACTGAATATCTACTCCATCCAGTTTTTAATGGTGGACCAGAATCCTAGGAAGGAGAGCACATGCCCTGACTGCACGCGGCACTGTCAGAGCCTTGGAGTCTGACCTCCCTCCCAGCATGTCCTCTCTGACTTCCAGCACCTTCTATTGTGAATCAAAATGGGTTAAGAGGAGGGCACTTGGTCCAATTTGTGTGTTTTAGAAAAAGCTTCCTACTTAAGTCTTGAGTACTGCTCAGAGGACAGAAAGAACACTCCACTCATAGTCAAAAAACAGAGTTAAGTCCTCAGGTTTCTAAGCCTGAGACTCTTCTGTCTCTGAAGTGAGGGTGCTACTTGTCCTGCCTGCCAAGAGGTTTGTGAGGTAAATCTCTAGTTTACAGATCATTGCCTCATTAAAGAATCATTTCACTGGTACTCTTATACCATGCCACTCCTCCATCCCGTGGAGACACCACTGTCATCCAGGGGCCTCTCAGGAAACAGTCTCACCTGCCCCCAGCTTCTGCTCAGCCATGGTCTCTGCTGGCCTCCCTTTTATGAAAACTTTTCTGTTGTCTCTATAGCACTTGATCAGTATAACAGGATATTTCAGCATCTGCTACCTTGGATAGATCACAAGTTGTCACATGTACTTGCTTCATTAATCAGGTGAAGGTGTACACTGAAGCCAAAGACTTAGATATGAATCTTAGGCACATGCCTCCCCTGCACAGTGGTAAGCGCCAGGCAGGCGCTCAGTGAACACTTGCTTTAGTGGGGGCCTAGAGAGTCTGAGCACCTTGCAGGCTGAAGTGTTCACATCTGCAAGGGGTCTTTTCCTAAGAAGTAGTTGGTTTTCCTCATTTTGCATTGAGAAAAGCAAAAGTTAGAGGAGACGAATCAGTTTCCAGGGGGCTGTGTGTCCAGGAGGGGAGCCAGACTGTGGCATGGTCCAGGGAGGAGTGAGAACACGAAGAAGAGCTGCTCCTGCATGCAGTGCACAAGCCACTATTGGAGTTTAGGACTGAGGCTGAATTGGGGAAGACTGCAGAAGTGACCAGACCCAACTTGCTACAGTAGGGGATGGCTGCTCTCGAGGGGGGTAACTAAAGTGATCATCTTGATACAAATCAGGATGGAGGTGATTCAGCTACTGCTGTGGCTGGGTCTGGGTAGTGGGCTGTATAGCCCATTTCCTGGAGAATTTTCAGAGGGATCAATGATTACAACTTTCTGTTCTTAAGGTCCTTCCCCCCCCCCCCCCACCGAGTTAGGACTGTTCACATAATTGGATGAGGCTAACAGTTCTGATCTCTTAGAGAAGCTAGAACAGCAATGTAAAGGTTCTAACCTCATGGTGTTTGTAATTCCATTCCTGGTCAGACATAGATGAGAAACCTGCCCAGTCTCCTCTGATCAAAGCTGAACTCTAGATGACTGCGCTTTGATATTTCTCTATCACTGCTTACTTTCTGAAGAAATGAGCTCCATGCAGGCAACTCCTGCCCCCAGCGGAATTTATTGTGCGTATTGCCTCACTGGGACAAGTCTGGGCTGGGGCTGGTGAGAGCAGCAGTAACAGGTTTAGGAAGGCAAGCTGTAGACCGGTGGGCAGGCCTGAGGGCTGGAAAGCTATACAGCAGGTGGGTGGGGCGCCAAAGCTTAGCTGAGTGTCTAGAAAACTCAGGGTGTGGTGCAAGATCAGCTCCTGGGAGAGTAAAGATTAACATTTAATGCATATGCATTTATTAGCATGGCTAGGTCTTTTGTCAAAAATGTCATAAGCTCACAGTTGAGATTTTAAAATAAACAGAATTACCAACACTTCTCCTTCAAGGGCCAATATGCACTCTTCACTAAATGAAAAGTCTTTGATCAGTCTAGGCTAAAATATTAAAATTCTACTTTCATAAGCTATTTCATACTTTCACAAGTTCCTTACTCCACCCCCATTCCCTGCCCAAATCAAAAATTAGGAGTAAACCATATTTTGTTTAAAATATTTGATGAAACCTTTCTCCTCTTTCCCAGGCTGCCAAATTTTGTTCCAAAAAAGAAAGAAAAGAAAAATGGAGGCTAATATGACAACAAGATTTGTACCTTCAGAAGTAAATATTACAGTTTAGCTGGGTAACTACTTGTGGAAGCTTGTTAGGTCAAAGTGACTCACTTACATAGATGAGGTTATTTTTAGAGATGTAATTTGTACTGTTTAGAAAAGAATAAAGAGATGGTAAAAGGCTAGATCGCTCATTATAGTTTACAGAGCTCATGAACCCAGCATCCATGCAGAAGGTGACTAAGCAAGGGGTCGGTTGGTACTTTCTCTCAGAATTTCACAGATGTGAGTCATCCACTTTAGTCTGCAGACACAGCACTGAGGTACTTGTGACTCAGCTCCCTTTTAGAAAGAGCACTAGAATTCAATTCTGATATACTTTTGTAGTTAAGTAGTAAGGAAATTACATGCCAGAGCAAAATATGCCTTTGTACTGTGCAGCCATCAGATGTTTTGGGCAAGGGTTGATCTCCGTCTGTGGCCTTTGAAATAATCTATTTGTGATCTGTGGTGGGTAGCATGGCCATCTATCCTGCTATTATACGTCACCAAGCTGCCTTCTTTGTGTTGGCTTCACTGAGCCATCGAGACTTCAGTGCTAGACTGGCCTTGGAAGGAATCTCAGCCTTACTCTTCTGGACTTTGATATCCAGCATGAAAGCCCATGTCCTTTCACTGGTGTGTGTGTGTGTGTGTGTGTGTGTGTGTGTGTGTGTGTGTGAAAATCTTCAGACTACAACATTAAAATTCTAGTTTTCAAAAGCTGGCAGAAATAGCTTCCAAAGTCTTCCTCTCTTGCCCCTTTTCCCTGTGTGAAAGGTTAGAAAGAGTAAAGTCATTATTTTCTTAGTGAAAAGAAGACAACATGTATAACAAGACTCTAAGCAAGCAGATTTATCCAAGAAAATGAGTGTTTTTCTACAAGGCTGACCTTTGTTCTCAGACGCAGGACTTTGCTGGCCATTTGTCCTTGAAGAGCAGCCTCACATGACGGTTTTGTCTCAGGTATACAATAATGACACAGTTTGTTCAGATTTACGCCCTCCAAATATAACCTTTCAAATAGACAGACCACGGTTGCAGTTTGCAGGCATATCAATATATTATTCATAAGCAACAAAGAATTTTGTTTATTCCATTTATCAAGGAAACATGAACATGGTCACAAAAGCAAATAGTCCAGGATTTCAGTGAAAAACGAGAGTACCCTGCAACACACCTTCCCATTAACAGCCTCTTAACCATGTCTGTCACTTAGCTCTTGCCTCTACCCCGCCATTTCCTCCTTCACCTCCTCTGTCAGTAGAACTATGTTACTAAGAACTGCAGGGCATGTGGAGGATAAAGTGCTATTGCCAAGCAGAAAAGCCTGTTTACATTCAAGTCAACATAGCAAACACTGAATATCTACTGTTGGCCCAGCCCTGTGTGGGCCTTCTGTTCACAGAAGTGGGTTGGTGCACAGAGGAGTTTGTACTAGGTGGGAGACACAAGTGCAAACTCCCAAGTACAAACACTGTGAAAATTGCTCTAATACAGGTGTATACAAGTATATGAATAGTTGTATAGAAATGCCCTAGAGCTCAGCTTTTAAGTGCAAATGGAAATTTTCTAGGCAGAGAAACACTCTCCTAAACAAAGAGAACAACATGCTTATAGATTGTTGTAGTACTTTGTGAGGATTGAAAAGTACCCATAAAAATGAATTTGTAGGGTTCATGAGTGAAGAGAGTAATGAGAGGAGGTGGGGAAATACATACCTGATTGTGAAGAGTCTTGGGTATCAGTTGTTCAAAATGTGTCCCATTACTGATGGAAGGATGTTCCACAGGGCTGTGGCAGTGCCTCATACACTCCCAGCTGAGGGTTGGGTGGGGGGTGAATCCAAGTGGAAAGAGGCCAGGGTTTGAAAAATCACTTTGGGGACCAGTTCAGGCAAAAGAATGCAAGATGGTGAAACTGTGGAAGTACGGAGGAAGATGAAAGAACAAATTCTAGAAATACTTTTTCATAGATTCAGGACATGGTAAACACTTGGGGGTGAGGGAGAGGGAGGAATTGCAGGTTGCTGTATAATTCCTAGCTTGGTTAGCTGAGGAGAAACTAGAAATTAAAGAAGAGGACTAGAATTTGGGAAAAAGAAAATGATTTTGGACATATTGAATTTGATATGTGATAAATAAGTAGAGATAATATTAGGCAAGTAGCCAAACAATGGGAGAGTAAAGCTCATGACACACATGGTGCGACCCCTGAAACCACACATCTGGAGAAATTCCCACAGACTAACCTTGCACAGGAAAGGACTGAAAACAGCTGTGGGGAAGGTGAGCAGCTGGTAAGGGCAGAAGATTCCTGATGGAAACCACTGAGCAGCAAAGGGGACAATGAGAGCCTGGTGAGAGAGGCTCTAGGGAGGCAGGCACAGACAGGGTTTGGAGGGCAGGAATGGCAGGGGAACTGACAGTGAAAAGCAGAGCTTCCCCAGTGGTCAGAGAGCAGCTTGATAGAGAGGGAAAGAAACATGAGTATAGGTGGAAGCCCGGTGTGTGCAGGTTACAGAGCTGGTTGACTTCCTAGAGTCTGGGGAAGAATGAATGGGCCACAGGTGTGTTGGGGGTAGCGGGGCGGTCCAAGAGGCAAGTTTTGGGGACAAGAGAATCTTCAGCACAGAAGGGAGCTAGTGGGGGAGAGGGTGAAGTTTCTTGCCATAGAGTTCGTTCTTCCTTGGGAAAAACAAAAAGACCAAACTCAAAGCTGGGGCCATCAGCAACTTGCCCGTAGCCACACATCAGGACCACCGTCTGGTGAAAAGGCCACTTGGGGAGGTGAAGAAGAGACTTCTTCCTGGATCTCAGCTTGGTCTGCAGCAGTCCACACTGGGCAGGCGAGGCTGTCGCTTCACCATCTGTATCTTATTTACTGGGCTAAAACAGCACGTTGTAAAATGAAGGAGTAGTAGCTGCTCAGTCTCAGCCTCTGAGCCACCACAGCAGCACTCGGTACTTCTCACACTGTATTGTGATTATCTTGCTTATTACCTTTCCCCAAGGAGGCAGTTTATTTTTGCTTCACCTCAAAATCCCCTACTCTTAACCCGGGGTTATAGAGACGTAGGCAACCCTTAGAGGCATTTTTAAGAGAATGTACAACTCACATATTCTTTTATTTGACTTGTGATAATGCAATTGGTCCTACTCTCAGGTCAAATCATAGCTGATACTTAAATCACTAAAATCCCATAGGCCATTCTGTGCTGTACTCAAAGTGGCTTTAACTCTTAATGGTCAAAAGTCCTGTGATCAAGAATGCTCATGGACACAAGCAACTCCCTTGTTTTGTAGAACTCTCAAACTTCTCTTAAGCCAGATTCATATATATTTAGATATATTTAGTACCTGTGAAGATACTGTACCTTTCATAAAGCTTCCCATAGGCCCAGGGTTCAGACATTTCTCTCTCTATCCACATTGGAAGGGGCCAGGGAGATAGCTCCGTGGCACAAGTGCCTGCGGGGCAAGTGCAAGGTCCTGAGTTCGAACCCTAGTCCTGCAAAAAAAAGAAAAAAAAAAAATATCATTTGGGCCTGGGAGATAGCTCAGTAGAATAAGTACCTGCCTGGCAAGCATAAGGTTGCTTTGTAGTCTGCTCAGGCACTGCTTCTTGGATTTCAGTGCAATTTTTCAGTGAGCTATGGTAGAGTGATAACTTGGCAGGTTGGACAATTAAAGAATTCAACCTGTTTTTCTGTGGAACTGATTAATAATATACGTAAAACAAGGTATTTGGCCTCTAGCAACAGAGAGTCCATCACAGTGAAAGTTGGCAAAAGCTGTAGTGAGATACAGGTGAAAAAGGCCAGTCTGTTACAAGAGAGGCAGGCAGGCCTAGTGAGGATGATTAGCTCTTGAGTCAGCTTTGGGAAACTACTGAAGCTAGAAATTGGTCATATCTATGAGGGCAAGACAAGGTCCCAGTGCCTAAAGCAGTCAGACTACCTCAGAAAAAAAGTATCCTGCCTGGACAATTTCTGCTGTTAGTGGCTAGGCAGCCTTGTGTCTTGTGATACTAACTTCGCAAGAGTATAAATAAATACCCCTGCTGTTGTTGGTAGGTCCTTTGCCCATCAGGCAACAGGTTACCACCTGAACTTAGCTCTTGTCTTCTTGTCTACCTTTTCCTCATTGTTGCCACCATTTCTCCCTGGGATTCACTAAGATACTGAATCCCCAGTCTGCTATGTTGTAGCCAAGTTTAAAGTACTTTACAGTATTTAAAAGCTACTGGAATTTGGGTTTCTTTGTTTCTAATCTTACTGCTTTCACCTGCACTTAACTGCACTGCATGTAAGAACTTTGACTTCTGTACTCAGACCTGAGTCATCTCCCTCTGCTTAGTGGGCTGCATCACACAGTCTTCAGCAGGAGGCTCTGTTGCTGCCCCCTCCCCAACTTCACTGTCCTCACCAGCATTCTAGAGTAGTGTTTTATTCAGGGGACCTTGGCTGATTCAAGTGGGCTAGAGTGAAGGGTGAGCTTATGGTCATTGAGCATGCCTCAATATGTAGGACAGGTAGGGGCCACCTCCTAGAGGCCCAGGAGGCTTGTGAGTTACTTTAGGTTCTCACTGAATGATGGGTATGGGAGGTTTTACCACTTGTTCTTAGGTTTAACCAAAAGCAAAACCAGCTATATAAAACAGAGATACACATATAAGATATACATCCCCTCTTATATTTGTCCATGGTAGAGGTAAAGGTAACATCCCAGCATACCACACCACACACTCACCAGGAGAGTGCTCTACAGGCAGTCCTCTGCAGGTTGTCACCCCTTCTAGAGAGAGAAGCAGCAGGACGAAGAGGGTCAGAGTTGACTCACAGTTTGTGTTTGGCAGAGCATTAAACATAGCTGATGTATGGTGATATAGAACCTGAAGGCCTGAAATTGAAGTAAACTCTGACACATAACTCATTCTAAATGCCTGAGTCTCTCTCTGTCTATAAGTTGGATCCTTTGCCCAGCATGTGGGTACAAAGGAAATTATGTAGATGAAAGCATATTTAAGCCAGAAATCGTATATCATCATACTCTCAGGCCTCTGGAATGATCAGACTGAAGCATAGGTGAGCATTGGGAGAAGCATTCAGAGATTGTGAAGTTCTCAGAGATTGTTTATCAATAGGATTTTTTGAAGGGCTGGGTCTTTGAGATTAAACACACCCCTCAACTGAGCTTTGGGAGTGAAGAGGTGTTGAGCAGAAAGGGGAGAAAAAGGGACAAGTAAAAATGTGAGCAGAGAAAAGTGGCAGGTCGATAAGGTGTTACAAAAACCATGGGAGAAGAGCATAAATGAACAGTACTGTCAGGTGCTGTTAAAGCACCTAGACAGGACCATAAAGTGCATTCCTAATCAAAAGGAAGAAAATAAGAAAATTGTAACATGAAAAATAAAAATTCTTAAAAGTCTGAGATCATGGTACCCTTGAGTTTAACCTATCCAATAGGCAAGCACATCACATTCTTCTTCCTCCTGACTGTGTATGGTAGTCTCTCAGACTTGTACTTTCTTGATCAAGGGCCAGAGAATTTGTTTGCTTGTAGCCACCCCCAGCTGAGGTAACAGATAACCCAAAACACTCAAGTATAAGCTTTCAGAATGCTAGAAACAGCAGCAAATCAAATGTGTAGCACTAGTGTTAGAAAGCACCTAGGCTTCAGACCCAGAAGACCAAGGTCTAACTGTCACCAGTCTCTTCTTCACAGCTTCAAGTTCATGCTCTAACTTGACATTCTTTAACTTGCCTGTTGCTGAAGGATAGACTTACTCTCCAGTAGAAAGAGATGAGAAAGATTGACGGAGCAGTGTGTGTGTGTGTGTGTGTGTGTGTGTGTGAGAGAGAGAGAGAGAGAGAGAGAGAGAGAGAGAGAGAGATTAGGGACTGAACCCAGGACCTTCTCTCCAAATCCTTATGTTTTTTTGGAGACAAGGTCTTACTAAATGCCTGAGAGAAGATCACACTTGTGATTGTCTCCTGGTTCAGCCACTGGGACTACTGGAATTATAGGCATGTGCCACCACACTGGCTTAATTTCTTGCATTTTTCTCAGGGTTTAAAATAGATATATCAGAGTGAAACATGAAACAAAAACTCCCCATGCCCAACTATTGTCTGTTCTTGGAATTTTTTTTTTTTTTTTTTTTTTTTTGTAGATTTAGGTTAATGAAGAACCCAAAGTCATACTATAAAAGTAGCCACTGTAGAGGCTGTTGTTTGGTTCCTATAGGCAGATTTATTGTGTGGTTAAATAAGTGGCTTGGTAGTACCAGTGAACTCAGGTCAGGGCCATGGGATCCTCTCTGCAGCTTCTCAGGCAGTTGGGGCAGGTCATTCACAGCAGCACAGTTTCCTTGCTTATAAAGTGCATAGGTGATTTCTCAGCCCTTACTGAACTACAGTTTGAGTGTATCCTTTGTTTAACAATGTGCAGAGATATTTGAGTAAACATTTTGCCTATATACAGTTCAGCTGGGCTCTTATCAGCATCCTCTCAAAAAGCAGCTGAGAGGAAGCAGACTGAAGAGGCATCCTAGAGTTGGTGAAATTTACTCAAAGGGTACCCCAGGCCTGACTCACACCTCCTGAATCTAGTGAGCTAGTTCCCAAATCCTGAGCACTCAAGCACTCTAGAGAGGGCCTGTGGGCGTTCATACCCTTAACCATTAGAAAAATCTATGAGGCTGATCTAATAGACCAGGGCCAGGAGAGAAGCCACAAATAGTATGCACTAGTTGCCCAGCGTAGGGGCTGGCACACTTTATTGGCTTCAGAGTCCTGAATGAAGACTTTTAAGAATAGATACAATCATAATTTTGACTTTGAGTCATTCAGAAAAGGATAAGAGTAAGCCAGATGTGGTGGCGTAAGCTTGTAATCCTACCACGTAGGAGGCTGAGGCAGAAGGATTGTTGCGAATCCTTGGACTACAAAGTGAGTTTAGGGCCAGCCTAAACTGCATAGTGAAACCCTGTCTCAAAAAGAAAAGAAAAGGATAAGAGTGAAGTAAATGTAATATCTATTTTTGAAAGATTTCTATCAAACACCATGAGAAAGAAAGTTTTGGAACTTTTAAGAACAGAAGTGCTCAGTTATTTGGAAAGCATAGCTATCAGGAATGGTTTGATCAGTAGGAAGCTACTTTTCTTTGGGTAGCACTGAGTCAGTGCCTTCAATTAAGATTTAGATTATTCCTTTCATTTAGTAAATAAGTCAGGCAGCTCGTTTAAGTCAAGGGCTTGCCTTATGTGATCATGTTGTGTTTATAGTTCGTCTGCAGTGACCATACCTTTATCTCAAATGAAACTCTAACTGGAATTGCTATCAAAGACATCAATTTACATTCTCCACTGCATTCTCCATCTATTGGCATAGAAGACATAATGAAAAAGGAACTGGCCAAGGAAACTGTAACAACAAAACCAAAATCCTTAAATATCCATAGATTGCTTATATTTCCACTCATCTTTTACTGAGGAGCAAGACTACTCACAAACAAAAAAAGAGCTTGACCTTCCATGAAGCACCTATGAGAATGTGGATGATATTTCATTTTGAAGATCAAAAAAACCTGTGGCTAAGTTTTCCTCGCTAGTCAGATGTTTCTGGTCTGTGATCAGCTCTTACTGTAGGGATCCATGTGTCCTGAGATTCTCCAGAGTTGTGATTCTTTACTACAACAAAGAAGATTATAAAATGAAAGAGAAGAGTACCAAAAGACCCCTAAATTTACCTCAAATAAAACAGGAGACAAAACTAAGTTGAAAACTCGAGGAAACATGGCTACTTTTGATCTATGGGTTATATGTTCTCAACTGGTTCTGTTTTCTTAGTGTCACTGGGGAAAAATTATGTAGGCACAGAATTTTAATTACTTCTAGAAAAAAAATGATAATAGGTAACCATTATAAATACCTTCTCTGTGCCAAGTATTCTATGCATACATTCATTATAACGTGTAAAGTGCTCAATAGCCTTGCAGGGTAGGTATTATCCCATTTTAAAGCTGGGAAAACCTGGACTCAGAGAGTTTAATACATTGCCTGGGGTCACCCAGGTTGGAACTGGCAGAGTAACAATCAAGCCTAGATCAGCTCCATTCTGAAGGCCATTTCTTTCCAGCAGTCCATCCTGTTGTTACTTTCCATTATGTTAGGTTCATTTTTCTTCAGGTACTCTCTATGGGCCAGATAGTGGACAGCATGCTGTACAGGCTGATTACAGCCCTGAAGCTAGAGGTTTTCTGTTTTGTGTATGGAAAAAGAGCTCAGAGAGGTCAGCAAAAGCCAGGTTATAATATCTACTCCTTTTTTACTTGTGTATTATGCTTTCCAAAGCCCCATCCATTTTGGAGGATTCACGCTGAGCTGGGGGTAATGGCTGACCCATTGGAATGAGTGGTGTGGGAGGTCTGTGCGAGGAACATCACAGGGCAGCTGTGCTCCTAGAAATGGCCACACTCCTCTGCTGCGCGTGGGGAACACTGCAGGTGAGCATCTCTATGCAGAGCCCCTCCACCCCAGCACTGTCTCTAGCCTGTCTGCCACCCACCCTGATCACCCACGTTTCCACCCTCATCTGCACCGACTCATTCCATCTTTTTCCTTCCCTTTCCAGTCGTAGTTGTCTCCTGGCAAGTACCTGTCAGAATCCTAATTGTCCTTCAAGCTCTGCTTGAAACCTTCTCATTTGACAGGCCTCCTCGAAGTCCCTAGACACCATTCTTTCTACCTGGTCTTGCAGTATGAACACCTCTGCCACTGCCCCCATGGCCTTCCTTCCCACAAACACTGGAGGTTGAGCTGCACTGTCACAGAGGGAAGACCTAGCCCTCACCACTTAGCTTCCCTGGAGCGGGCTCCTGACGGATGCCCAGGGAGTGTTTGCCACATTGCGTACATGTTGTTTTCTCCAGAATATCAGGGTCAAAATGAGATCCTTGGAAAAAAAAAAAAAAGACTAGGTTAGTTTGAAGAATTTTATTGTCTTCATAAATCATACTTCATAAGTCATACTTCACACTGGGTTAGTCATAACATTTGCAAATCAGTATTTAGGTCTATTGCTCCAAACTTTCAGGGTTGCAATTTAAGCTGACCAATGCTATCCCCCTTCCCACCTTACCCAAAGACTGCATTTGTATTTTTCCTTCCAGTCATCTACATTTGGTACATTGTCCTTGTTTGTTTTTTTTTAAATTAGAATCTTAGTGACTTTTTAGAGACACTTCCCAGCTTTTAAGTGCCAAAGATTTCACATTTGAATATATATTTAAGGATTCTTTTAATCAAATTCTTCCCTAATTTAGCCAGATTTCTTTTTTAATATTCCTAAACAAAGCATTTATTTATTGGGACTAGATTCTTTTAAAAACAGAGCTAAAACAGTACTAAATGCTATTTAATGAATTATCTCTTGCTAGATTTCTTTTTGAGTCTCCTAAGAGCCTGGTTCTATCTTCTATGTCTAGTGTGTTCAACATTTCTTGAGTTGGATGTTCTGTGCCAGTCAGTCACTAAGTACTTATTGACCACCTACTGTGTGTCTAACCCAATGTGGAGGAGAATACATAACGATAAGCATGCTGACGTTGCCCAGCCCAGCTGAAGATTAGATTTATGGATGACAAGAAGAGATAAATCACTCAGCTGGCAAGCAAGGTTTTCTGGAGGAAGGTGGGGTGAGGACTATGCCAGCATTGGAAGCAGTAGTTGGTCACAGGGAATGAACAATGAGCCAAAGCTGAGAAAAAGAGAAGTCTGCAGAGCACAAGGTCCAGGATCTGAGCAGGGAGCAGATCCAGGGGAGAGGCAGCACAGCTGGCACAGCTGGCGGGAATCAGCAAATTCTAGTCTGGGTCGGAATGAGGGAGTATGCTTGCTAGCTAGGTGAAGGGTAGATGAAGCAAGGTTCCCATGCTGGGGATGCCCAGCCCTACCTTGGCCACTGGATCCTTCTGCCCACTCCATGAGGACTAGCCCTGCCTGGGAGTACACAGTGGGCATATGCCTGGATCTCGAACAGGCATTTCCTGACAACCTGAACCCTGAAAAGAGTAAACTCAGATAAACCCAGAGAAGCAGGCACAGCCTGGCCTGTAAGCTTCCCAAAACCAGCATCTGCTTCCTTCAGCTCTGTGTCACCCATTTCTTGCCACATGAACAAGGGGAGGCAAGCAGTGGTAAAGAAATGGGCAGTTACGGCTTTTCTGCAGTTAATGAGTATGATGCCAAGAAGTTAAATAACAAGTGCAAGTCTGCTATGGCTACACAGTATCTAGTACTTTATTGTCTTAGTCTCTCCATAGAACATTCCTCAGCAGTTCTGAGTCATCCTTTAACCTTCTGACTGCAACTCTAAGTCTTGTCTGCTCAGGTAAAACTTTAACCTCAAACAAGGTTCCCCCTTCCTGTGCGTGAGCCCTGCGTGCATACTGTTGCCTGCATATACTGCACATTCAATATTCCTGGCCCTCCTTGTTTTACAAATACTACCATTTTTAAAGTACTCAAAAAGGAACGTGTGAAATGTACCTGGGTACTTTCAGGGCTAGTAAAATAGCATGTATGCTCAGGAGCAGGAGCAATGCCAGCACCTCAAGAGCCTGTGACCACCACTCCCAGAACGTCCTAACTGCATGTCAGGCACCCCTCGAGTTCCTTAACCACTGTACTGCACACTGCATATCCACAAATAACCATTTAGATAAACATAAGAAGTCACAAATCAATTGTATTTTTTCTTTAGCTTTATATAAATTGAATTATACAGATTGCTTTCTGTGATGGTGACTGTTACTGTATTGGCTGGGGCTAGAGCTCAGTAAGTGTGGGCTTACTATATATAAGGGTCTGGATTTATTCCTCAGCAAATCCCCTACCCCCAAGTAACATCTTTGTCCTTCAAATTTTTAAAAATTGAGCTATTTAAAGCTTGCCTGAGTGTATAAAGATTACAGAAACACTCATGTACCTCATTAGTCAAATTTTAATATCTTACTGTAACTTCTTTATTCAATACTGGGGCATTGAACCTAGGGCCTCCACAATAGGTAATATACCCAGCCCTTTTCATTTTTTATTTTGAGACAGGGTCTCACTAAGTAGGCTAGGCAGGACTCAAATTTGTGGTCTTTGTGCCTCAGCATCCCCAGATCCTGGGGTGGTAGGCATAGGCCACTGTGCCCTGCTTGATTTGTTTTTTTAAAAAAATAGCCCTTTGCCACCCCTCATATAATTCATCCCTCTCTCATCCTTCCTAACTCCCAGAGATAACTGATATCTTTCATGTCATCTTTGCCTTCCCCATGCCTGTTTTTATACTTTTCTTAACACAGACATTCATAATTATATGTTCATGTTTTTAAATTTCATAAGCATATGTTGAAGTATTCATCTGTATCTTGCTTTTTTCACTAAATGTTGCATCCCTGAGATTCATGTGTGTTGCCCTGTGTTACCCTAGCTCATTCCTTTAAACTACCATGAGAAGTTTCTTGGGAAGAATCTACTACAATGAATTTATTTACTCTCCACTTGTTGGACATTTAAAATGGTTCCAGTTTTTGTTGTTGCAAGTGATGCTGCAATAAGCTTTTGCCTAATAGCTTCCAGTACATGCATGGCAGGCAGCTTCTTGGGAATGGAGGTGCTGCCTGTGTTCCTCTCTTCATTTTTACTGTATAAGAGGCTGTGCTGTGGCAGTTTACAGTCTGTCATCAAGTGGGAATTCCCAGTGTTCCACAGAGTTGACAACACTTGGTTATGGCCTGGTTTTTACATTTTTTAAATCGAGAAGCTGTGAAATGGAATCTCTTGTAAGTTTTATTCTCCATTTCCTTTATACATTCCTTTAGTTCAACAAGCATGTATCGTCTGTTGGGTATTGTACACTGTGTGAAGTGCAGGAGCCCACTTCAGAGCCCCTGCCCTCTCTGAGCTCACAGTCCTTTGCAGTGATTTCTACCCCGGAAGGACCACAAAATGACTCAGAGGCCAGGGCCATGTGCAATGTTAAGTCCCATGGTAATGGCTGATACTGACTTTAGCTGGTATACTTAGTCTCCGTTTATTTAAGTGGGTGGGTAATAGAACCCTGTTGTTTTACTGGCTGACACTACAGCACCCCTTTCATCTTGAAGTTCTTCTTACAAATTTATGTGTGCATTACCTTGCGTGTTGGAACTATTGATTTGTGTCTGTAAAGCACCTCAAAAGCAAATACCAAGCAGAGCATAAGCAAAGTGAAGATTTCCTATAACTTTAGCTATCTAGGACAGCTGCAGACCTGGAAAGAAACAAACAACAGAGGAAGCAAGAAGGGGAGACAGTCTCAGAACAGTCCCTGAGGAATGTGACCAGGATTCCATCTGTATCACTATATATTAGTAGAGTGTGCTCATCCACACATGCCATCAGGTCTGTTGAGGGGTACACCCACAGCAAAAGCCTCTCTTGAGACATGGAGATACTCAAAGAAAAAAGTAGGTGAAAGAAGAGGATAGAGGAAAAATACGGAGGCAGAGTTGGCCTTGGGGGAAAAAAAAGAATTCACTAGAAAAAGGAAGCAAAGGACGAAAAGATTAGTCAGGAGCTAACAGTGTGCCATACCTCAGTGCCCTGGTGACCTCACCATGCTGCATTCAAGGCTCTCCTCTCTTAATAGCAGTTTGGAAAGTGTGGGCTCCAAGGTAGGTGACACTTAAAAAAACACCAGCTTAGGCATCCTTAACCCTTGAGGCCATCATGCAAACATTTACTTATTGCCTACCCAGTATTTGTTTCATCCTTTCAATAAACACTATGAAAGAGGAATTGCTCTCCAAATTTTGCAGATGAGAAAAATCAGTATTTAAAGATGAAATATTTTGGCTGTGATGTCACCTCTAAAAAACAGCCAGTTTTGTTTTGTTTTCTTTTTTAAATCTAGCTACAGGAGCACATAATGCTCTTCATAATGGGATTTTTGTAGCATGTACAAACGAGCTTCAGTTTGATAATGCTAAAACCCCAGAAATAACCTGTTCACATGATCACATCACACAAAATATAGTGAAAGTTTGAAACCAGTGTAATCCATTAAAAAAAACCAATTTAGTTAGCAAAATCTCGTTACTGTCCCCTGTCACTGAATAAAACAGATGATAAACAGAGACCTGTTTGATGTTTTTTCATGGTATTAAGGGTTGAACCCAGGACGTGTTCATGCAAGGCAAGCACTCCACCACTGAGCTGCACCTGCATTGTTAGTGTGGGACAGGGTCTCTCTGAGTCCCCTGAACTAACCTCAAACTCACTCTCCTCCTGCCTCAGCTGTCTTTGTAGCTGACCATTTTTATTTGTTTATTCTTTCTCTCTTTATTCATTTATTTATATTTGGGGTACTAAGGCTTGAACCCAGAGTTTTCTCTTTGAACTACATCCCCAACCCTCTTTTACTATCTATCTGTCTGTCTGTCTGTCTGTCGGTCTGTCTGTCTGTCTACCTACCTACCTACCTACCTACCTACCTATCGTTTTTGGAGTCAAGGTTTCATTAAATTGTTCAGGCTGAATGAACTTGAGCCTGTGCTTCTTCTGCCTCAACACACCAGAGTTCTGGGATTACAGGCATGCACCATGCCCAGCTCCATTTAATTTTTAATGCCTTCAATAGGAATATGTTGACTTTTATGTTTCTTGTAGGGAAGGAAGTATTTTGATTATGTGGTGGTTATTTTTCTCATAGTTGTAATTCATGTATATCACAGGTTTAATACATAGTAGTAAGATGTGGATGTTCATTAAATAAATGGCAGTCTTCCCACACTGATTGGAGTAGCCTGGGAGCAAGATGTGTACAGGCTGCTCACCCTCAAATGGTATCACTATTACAAGGCAAGTTGAAGCAAGTCCACGAGGGGTTAACACTGCCACAGAAGCAGCTTCAAGGAACTTGAGAGGCCTAAGAGCCCAGAGCTGGGCATTTACTCTAACCACACAAAGTGGGTCTGTGAGGACCTTCCCTCCTAATCTGAGCACACACAGAAGCGTGGCAGCATATAGAGTGGATGGTCTGAAGAAATGAAATAATAGCCAGCTTGTGAATAATGACAAAAGTATTTGATGATGTGACTCTGGGGGAAGCAATTATGGTTAACCCCTCATTTGTTTGGCATTTTCAAGGATTGAACTGCCTCACACAACTGAATTTTCCAGACAAGTAAAACTTTCCTATTTATATGTCTTGAATGTTTTTTAACCAGGCTTGGTGGAAATGTTTCTGAAATATGTTGTACAATTTTTCTGTCTTCTTCAACAGAAGGTACAAGTAATAACTTTTCCTTAGATGTCAGTGCCTTTGAACATAAGTCTGAAAAGAGTTGATTAAAACAGCTTAGAATTAAAAAAAAAAGAGAGAGGTTTAAATAGTAAAGACTGATGAGCATCTCACAGAACAAGAAACCTAGACCTCGGCAGCTCCAGGGAGGATCAGTTCAGCAGCTCAGTGGTGCTACTGACCTCAGAGTCACAAGATAGGTGCTGCAGCTCCAAGCCTCAGGACTTCACATGACAGGGCCAAGGTTGGAATGAAATGGGGAATTATCCTTACACATAGCTTTAATCAGAGAGGAAAACGTTTCTCAGAAGACCCCTCACCAACTTCCTCTCAGATCCCATAGGCACAAGTGAGTCAGATGTCCGTGTTTTGGCTTATGAAAATCCAAGAAAGCAGACATCCAGCACTTTCAAAGTTTTGATGGAAGTAAGGGCCCTGCTTATGAAAAGGAAGAATGGAAAATGACTTTAGGTAGGCAACCAAAGGTGTCTGCCATAGTTCCCAAGATACTAAGAGTCAGATGAGGTGTGTTACCAACTGTGGGAAAAGCTTGAGGCCTGACTAGAATGCACAAAGCTTTTGTTTCCTATATTTAGTGGCACCAAACTGGGATTCTTCTACCACCTTGTTACCTTTTCCATTGCCCCAGGTTGCTGGCTGTCATTACTTGCGTTGAAGTGCCCTGCCCTCACTTTAGCATCATTATGTTTTGTTCTTTTCTGAAAAAAAAAAAAAAAAAATCATATAATCAAACTTGTTAGAACCATGCCTGAAATGTTCTGAGTATCTGACAGGCTATCCTGTGAATCCAGTGCTTAGTGATATTTCGAGGGCTGTCTCTAGCTAATTTCTCCATTGTTTGGGTATTTGGAGAAGTAAAGGCTTTGGAGAATCATACAAACTTAGATACTCTATCGTGAAATCTTCTTATGGTGACAGAACACTTGCTTACGGTCTGGTACACTACAGCTGTCCACCTGCTCTTTACTGATTTATGGAGAGGTAGCACCCTGCACCGATACTTTCAGCTTCTGTCAAAGTTAGAAATCCTAACAAGTGCTACTAGTTCTGGGACCTCAACCAGTAGAAGCTGTCCTTGCAGCAACTATCTGGAACAAGGCTTAAGGATTGCTACTTCTCCCCACGTTGCAGAGCCTTGAGACCCACCTGATTTATACAGAATTAGACATGTTTAGTGTGACGTGTTCCAACAAGTTATTGAAAGTCTGTTGAACAAGTGAGGGCCATCCCCTCCCTGAATAGATAGCTGACCAAGATTCAGTCTCTGCGTGCAGAAAGAAGGAAGTAGGGAATGCCTAAACCAGAAGGAGTGATTCTGTTCCAGAAGCCAAACCAACTAAGTTCCACAAAAACAAGTTATCAGTTTTCAGGTTTGATACAGCTGAAGCTATGGGTCCAAATGGTTTACAACCAGACAGAAACCTTCGGAGCAAGTGACTTGTTTGCAGGCCTAAAGTGCTTTGTTTATTGTGCATCAGAAAATCATGAGTTAAGACCAGGGAAATAGTTTACTGGTCTAAGTGCCTGCCTGGCAAATGCAAGGACCTGGGTTCAATCCCTAGTACTGCATGCTGTGCCAGCCCTGCACTACGCTGGCTGCTGAGACAGTAAGATCACTAGAAGTCCAAGCTATGTAGTGAGATCCTGTACCAAATCAATTAATCAATCAATCAATCAATCAATAAATCATTTTTAAAAATCATGAGATTCAACCTAACAACCAGGCCCAGCATGTGAGTGAGACCACCCAGGGCCCACTGGAAACTCATTCGACCCAGTAACCAGGCCCAGCATGTGAGTGGAACTTCATCCATCAGACAGGCCCAAAAGTTTTGCTCTCCACTACAGCAAAAGTCCCTGTAGAGAGGCTAGAGACAGGACCCACCCAAGGATCCAGGAGCAGAACATCTTGCCAGAGTGGCACAGCAGGTTCACCTCCAAGGGCTATAGCAGGAAGAAGTGGAACTCAGCAGTCAGACCCAAGCCATGCCCACCTGTATGAGTTTGAACTTGGTAGATCCAGATCTGGTGCTACAATAAGAACTCTACCAAAACTCTACACCAAAGGTCAGAAGGCAGGGCAATACAGAATGACAAAGAGAAGGAGCAAAATGCAATCTCAGGCCCTGAGCCCACCAGGAACAAATGCAGGGGACAATAGCATAGAAGAAATCACACACCTGAAATCTCTGAAGTAATAGCACCTGAAGTAAAAGAACAACTGCAGAAAGGCATAGAGGAAATCAGATCAGAAATAATTTCTGAAGTAAAAAGAGAAATGATAACTATAATAAAAGAAGCACTAAGTGCTTCTAAAGAAGACACTGAGAAAAAAAAAATAAAGAATAGAAAAATGATGGAATCCTTGAATGAGCAGTATAGGAAAGTAATAGAATGCATGAAGCAAATTCAAAATGCTATACAGGAAATTAAAACCTCAATCACAAGCTGCCAAAACCATTCCAGTGAAAGTGAAAATAGACTTTCGGACCTTAAAGACACCATTGCAGCTAGTGAAAAGTTAAGAAAAGATCTCTTAAAAACAACTAGGATTCAGGAAAAAAATAATTCAACATCTGCAAGACGATGCAAAGATGAACAACGTAAGACTAATAGGCATCAGTGAGAAAGAAGAAATCAGTACAAATGATATAAAAAGAATATGGGCAGAAGTAATAGCAGAAAACTTGCCAAATATGGGGGAAAAATGTGACATTCAGGTAACCAAAGCATACAGAAATCCAAGTAACATCAACCCAATTAAAACCACACCCAGGCATATAATAATCAAGATCCCAGAAATTTAGCGCAGGAACAGTTTACTAAAAGCCA
>PVKN010009478.1:0-23733 GCA_004027915.1 Capromys pilorides
GCCATCAAACACTCCTAATTGCACTGGGCAGACAGACAACCCATAATTCACATACATAGCTATGTTTCTCAGTATTATCAGGTGCTTTCCATAAGGAAACTTCTTTCCTAGCACCAGGAGGGGGAGGAGAGGAGGAGGAAGAGGGGGAGGAGGCTGACGAGGAGGAGGAGGAGGAGGAGGAGGAGGAGGAGGAGGAGGCAGAAGAGGCAGAGGCACGTTTTCATTTTAGAGTTCAGGACATGGAGCACCACAGGGTGAATGACATGTTAGATGTTGGGTGGGGGAAGGGCTGGCAGGGCTGGGGACACAATGACAACCTTCAGAGCTCATTCACCTTCAAGGCTCCTCGTAAAGCTAACCAGTCCCCTCTGGCAATAATTGTCCTACGCTTGCAAGTCCAGCTTAGCTGAGGCTTGCTTTTCTCCTACAATATTCCTTCACAAAATTTTTAGTAACTGGAGGTCACTAAGCCAGTAGGGCTCGTATGTCGAATTCTAACTGGGCACCCACTAAAGCTGGCATCTGTTCCTGGGAGTGCCTTTCGCTTTTACCTTTCAGTTTTTTTTTTTTTTTTTTTTAAATTTAATTTTAAAGAGAAAAAAGGACTCAGGAAATAGCTCAGTAGAAGCACTTGCCTGATAAGCACAAGAGCCTGAGTTCAATCCTTGGTACAGAGAGAGAGAGAGAGAAAGAGAAACAGACAAAAACAAAGCAATAAAACTAGTACAGAATTTCTAAACAATAGGAAATTAACAATGGTTGTTATATTATGTACTGTTATCATGGGAGAGCTTTTAATATAATATGAAGACAATATTATGAGAGCATGCTTTGCCCCTTAACTGTACCTGTACCACTCCCTCTAAACATCCCATGAAGACTGAAAATACTCAAAATTAGCAGAGAATTAACTTGTTCTCAGTGTTTTGATTACATCAAACTTAATTACTTCAGACAAATTAACTTGCCAAGATTAATCCACTGGATGACACCCTGACTCCTACAGTGTACCTCCTTGGAACCAAAAGGGTTTAGTGTGTAACTGGAATTGGCACCTTGAAGTTTTTCCCTTTGTAGAGATAGGAGGGCAGTGTGGAGAAGTCATCCTGGCTGGGACAGTCATTTATCAGCTGTATGGTTGAGAAGTTTCTTTTCTAAGCCTCAGTTTGTGCATCTGAATGATAAAAAGGTTAACAGGTGGTAAAGCGAAATGTGATGATACATGGAAAATGTGATGAACAGGGGACCCTTGATAAATGGTGCTGATGTCCTGTTCCCTTTGTGACGTTGCCCTAGAGGACACATCCTACATGCCAAACAGGCAGGGTCCTGGGGCAAATAGCGTGCTCCTGTTTCCTAGAGTCACAGACAAGCAGTATCTTTTTTTTTTGTTTTTTCTTTTAACATTTTTAAAAAATGTATTTGATACAGGGTCTCACTTCGCAGCTCGAACTCATAGTGATCCTGTTTTCAGGATCACTCTCCAGTGCTAGGATTGTAGGCATGTGCCACCATGCCCAGGCACAGTGGCTGGCTCAGCGTGCCCAGGGGTGGGGCTTGCCTGGTACGTGGCACTGGGGATTGAATCCTGGTCGCTGTGCTTGCCTTATCAGGCGCTTAGTCTGCTGAACTACCTGCTGGCCCTCAGACAAGCAATATGTATGTCCTGGAAAAACAACTTATATGAGAGCATTGTGCTGTGGGCTGCGTGCAGGCATGCTTGTGTGCGTATGTAGACCTGTTGGACATGGTGGTGCTGGAATCCCAGCACTTGGGAGGCAAGTTGCAAATTCGAGACCAGTTTGGGCTACGAAGCAAGCCCAAGGCCAGCCAAAACTGCATAGTGAGACCCTGTCTCAAAAAGACAAAGAAATCAAGAAACAAACAAACACAAAAGACCAGGAGTCTTGTAATGAGACAAAGGAAAAGCCAGCACGAGAATTGCAAAGTTAACATCTTTATTGAACTGAAATCAGTGTAGAACAACACGGGCTGCAACAGCTGCTGAGCTCAGGAACAACTGGAGAGCCCCTGGGACATTTTACCTTCAAGAGGCCTAACACGGTTGGGGGTGGAACAACTGAGAGCATGGACATGTATGTATTATTATTTTTTAACACTTCAAAGTAGTTTGAAATGAGTCTCACACCCTCAGTTTCCAAGTTACAAAGGATACTGCCACAGCCTTCATTTAGTAGTGTCAGCCGACATCCTCCCCCAGATCGGTCCTCTCACAGTGCTGGCTCTAATGTCCCTCACCCAAGACACATGAGAAGAGCTTAGTGACACTTGGACAAGGAATACACTGAAGAATTTCCAAGAGCGAAGCACAAATCAGGCAGAGATGACACGCACGTTGCCTGGAGCCAGCCAGAGATTCAGCTGAGCTCTGGGAGCAGAGGACACTGGATGGGCAAGGCGCCACCTCACGACGTTTGCATGGATGGGCCCAGCTGTCTGGGTCTAAAGCTCACAGGAACATCTTGCATTTGTTTTACATAATAGGGTGAAACACTTTTTGGGAAAAGAAAGTTCCTATAAAGGTTGTAAGATGAACTAGAGAGGGAAGAAAATCAATACTGAATTGTTATGATCAATGCATTGAGCAATGATAAAAACTGGTGAGCCCAAAACCTCTGGGAAAGTACTGAACATTTCCTACTACTCAAAGATTTGAAAGTTAGCCCTTCTGAAGCATTTTAAGGGAAATAACCAACAAGATAGAAGTGAAATCCCTACATAACCTCCCACATATTTAATGTTTTCAACTTGGTTTAAATTAGCTGCTCGTTCAATATGGAGTAGATTTGTGGGTGTTGGTAAAAAAATTTTCAAGATTTCAAATTATTTTCAATGAAATATTACAAAAGCCCCACACAACTCATTTTTAAATATTGAAAATACTGTTTTCTACTTAGTATTCCTCAAAACAAAATCAAAAACCTATATTCTTCTATCAGAGTAACTGATACTAAATGGTAACTCATTCCTAAGGCAATCATTTGCAGGAAGCTAAAAATCTTATAGTATGGGATGAAAAAGGATGAGCAATATTTTAATTTGCTCACACCCAGGCAATGCAAACTTGGGTGACAGCATATTCTGAGATTTGCAGCTCTCAGATTTGCAAATTAGACAGCCACACCTTTTGCAAGGATCTGTCCAATGTACACAACAAACATCTAAAGTAAGGCTTTTGGGTCAGGGAGATAGCTCCGTGGCACAAGTGCCTGCCTGGCAAGTGCAAGGTCGTGACTTCAAACCTTGATCCCACAAAAAAAATTAAAATAAAATAAAAATAAAAATAAAAAAATAAGGCTTTTCCTGGTATGTGGTTGGGTCTAAGGGTGTGCAGGGCTGGATTTCCATAGAGCATTTCCAGCTTCCATGTTACCCAACTTATAAACCAGACTAAGCTGATGTAGGTGGCAGGAGCTCGAGGTCTCATGATTAACAGGAAGGCTTGTTTGTAAACAGGTTCTGAAATAAGAGTTGGCAGTGAAACGACCAAAGGGGGTGCCTCTGAGTATGCAGAGGGGAAAAGTGATTTGTACCTGCTGACAGAGATGAGCTAGAAAAAACATAAAAGCCAGTAGCTGGCCTTCAGTTCAAAATTTCCAGATATATAGAGACTTAAAAGTTTAGAGCTACATCCAAGCCTAAGGTTCCCATACTTCAGTTTGCAAAAGTTATGGACAGAAAACTTGTGCAAATGCAGGTACCTGGACCCGAACCAGAGATTCTAATTTGGGTAATGCAAGTAGTCCAAGAACCTTGCTTTTTGAAAACTATGATCACAGTACATAGAACAACAGCTCCAGTTTAAAGACCAACATGTCCAAGAAGTAATGCCAACGAAGGTATTACCTATAGAAAAAGCCCTCAGGAGACTCTATCATCATAATATGGGAAGTAGATTTACCTCCCACTAAGCTTCCTTTTTTTTCTTTTTGCAACTAAAAGTTTGAAATAAGTTAATGTTTCATAATGATTGTACCAATTCGTAAGTAAAAGAAAGACCAGGGAACTCCATGCTAAAAGAAATAGAATTCCCAAGGAAGTCCAAGTTACAGAGAAATCAAATTTCTGCAGGATGGTTTTAGAACTGTAGTGCAAAGCATCTCTGTAAAGTCTGTACTCTTTTGTATACTACTCTATTATACTGTCCAATCTGTGTAGTGTTTTTGCAAAAACTCCAAGGAGAAAAGATCTATATATTTTCTAATATTTCCTAGATACCAACATTTTCTGGTTTACAGTGATACACGACAAAGTTGTTTATTTTCTTGGATGCTGGAGACAGACATCTTTATTAAAGATACTACCAAAATTTTGGCAAACATTTCAAAACAGATTTGTAAACATAATGCTTCCCTTTTCAACTGGCAGCACTTTGAAAAGACAATACGATGAGACAACACAACTTGAATCAACATTAGTTCAAACTCCTGTATTTTTGACCATATAACTTATGTTCCCACATGATAAAACAAGTGATAGTTGAAATCAGCATCAACAGATAAACTCCATGAAATGAAAGTTTGTGCTATTTGATGAATCACAGTATGTTATGGTTAAATATATCCGCTTTTTAATATTCCTGGCATCCAGGATGAAAAAAATCTTTAAATATACATCTCATGTAGGTAATAGCTTCTTTGCATATCTCTCTTCAAAAAATACTTTATAGCAGTATATAAATAGGTTACCTACACATTTAATTTTATAATTTTGCCCCAAAACTATAGATCTGTTTCATTTTTATAACATATCAATTTTTGTCCAACATTAATAAAGCTGACAAGCTTTGAAATGGAAATGCTTTTGTCTTCCATCGTAGAAGTAGCAATTTAACAGGAAAAAACACCCCTCCGGTAACACTCATCAGTTGTCTAACCTGAGCGTTTGGCCGCCTGCGAGGAGCAGCTGTTTCCTTCGGGCACACGCACACCCACATCACCTCTGCACACACACAGGTCGAGCACGCGCTTCCTGAGGCAGGCAGGCCACAGACCGCGCTCATCCGGAAGCGGTGTAGCTAATGATTAACCACACGATGTACACGACCAGCAAACACCTTAAGGCAACCATTGCCATGGGGGGTTAACTTGCAGGGTGGACCTAAGAGTCTAGATCAAGTCAGTTTGGATATACCTATGTGTATCAAAGCCTACACATATACCCACAGTTGTCCAACTTCCTATTTTTAACCCTCCCAAACAATGTTTTATTTTTTTTTTTGTATTTTGTGCAAATTTCTAAATAGTCTACCATTTAAGGCAAAGAGTTTGCATTAAGAAAGGTCAGAAAATAGGCTTATGTTTATCCAAAAGCATTTCACCTTACACATCACTGGTTTTTTTTTGTTTGTTTGTTTTTTTGTCTTTTTTTAAGCTTTTTTTTTTTTTTTAAACACATACAACTTGTAAGTGTGGACACTGGATCCTCAATATCTAAAAAATCATTTCTAATGACAAACACAAGTTTTTAAAGAAAAAAATGATTTGAAGTATATAAACACTGGATCCCCAATATCTAAAAAATTATTTCTATTAACAAACACAAGTCTCGAGAGGAAAAAAGGACTAGCAAAGGCAGCTTCAAAATGCAGGGAAGCAAAGTAAGATGAAAAGAAAGAAAGAAAGAAAAAACAAAACAAAACAAAACTCAAGTTTACTAATACTGAAACTTTTAACAGGCAAAGTTTCAATTTTTTAGAATCTAGAGCAACTCATTTGGAATTTTAAATAAATAAGCTTAAGTTTATTCACATCTTCTGGTCCAGGCAGAGTCTTAGTGCCACGCCTCTGCTTGCTGTTGGTCAAATTCACCGATCAGTCTTTTGATGTGAGCCAGCTTGTTATGGAGATACTCGCATCTGTATTTTTCTTCATGGTAATTGGGACTGGACTGCAGATAAAAAGTCAACAGTGAGGAATCGGCTTGCAGAGCGTGTCACCCTCACCTGTAGCTCTGAAGTCAACAGTGATGAGCCTTACCTGCTTGATCTTCTGATATTCTTGTAAGACTTCTTCATGAACATTCTGCAAAATTAAAAATTAAAGGTCAGAATTAAACAACACCTTTTTTTTTCTTTAATATGATGGCTGGCCCAGTGTGCCCTGGGGGTGGTGCCAGGGATCAAACTGCAGTCCCTGCGGTTGCCTAAGCTTGTCTAAGCAGGCGCTTCAGACCACTGAGCCATCTCGCCGGCCCCTAAACAACACTTTCTTGAGGGGGGCAATGTAGTAGCTGACATGCAGTCAGCGAGGATGGAGCCAATGTCGATGGCAAGAATGTGACCTGGCCCAGTCTTCATGGAAGGCAAGTGGGCAGCAGCTATCAACATAACAAATGCAAAACCAACTGGGCACTGTGCTCAGACCACAGATTTGCTTCCCCTGAGTGACAGGATGCACACCCAAGGTTAGTCATTGCAGCATAGCTTGTAAAGCAAAAGACAGAAAACAATGTCAACATGTTCTCTAGACTGGGCGTGGTGGTGTCTGCCTGTAACACCAGTGCTTGGGAGGCTCAACACAGGGGATCACTATGAGTCTGACCTGTGTAGTGAGACCCTGTACTAAATACACTAAAAAAAATTAAAAGATGTTCTTAAATCTACACAAGAGATACTAGAAGACAATTAAGAATGGGGGGGTGTTTTTGTGCCAATATAAACGTTTCTCTAAGATGCATTTATATTTGTTGCTGAAGAGTAAAATATAAAATAACATAAACAGCTTAGAATGCTTTTTTTAATGTATTTAGCACAGGGTCTACAGGGTCTATAGGGTCTCACTACATAGATCGGACTCATAGTGATCCTCCTGTTTTCAGCCTCCCAAGTGCTGGGATTATAGGTGTGTGCCACCATGCCCTGTCTCAATCGCCATCTCAGCGTGCCTTGGGGTCAGGGCTGGTATGGCAGGCTGGGGATGAAACCCCCAGCGCCTATATCTGCCTAAGTAGGCATTTTAATCTGCTGAGCTACCTGGCCAGCACTAGAATACTATTACAATGTAAACATTTCCTTTTCAAGATGTGCCTTTCTTTCCTAGTTTTAATGAAACTAGAACAAAAATAATGTATCTTGGTTTACGCTGTTGGGCATAACATAATGATGGATCTTATAATAGAGAAAATCTTTGATTCAGTTAAATATAGCACACATAAATTTACTTTCATACACACATAAACATTTATTTTATATATACACTTTAATCTATTTTTGAAAGGCTGTACTGGAAATCAACAGTAATGAGTGACTTTGGTGGTGGGGTAGGTGTCTCAGGCAAAAGGGCCAAATGGCCTGTATGTGCCATGTATCCAGCATGGATCTAAGTAGTTTCTAAATGCTGACTTACATTTATTACTCATAACTCTATGATTATCTATGATTTGTTTCTTTGAGGCAAAGAGGCATTAAATAACTTGCCCAAGGTCATGTAAGTATTAAATAATAGCTTGGAACCCAATCCACAAAACACGTCTCCAGAGCTCGTTCCCAACCACTATGTGATCCTGGGAATCATATTTTAGTTTAAATATGACCATGCATACTGTTAACTGCAGGAAAAATAAAGCCCAAACTACCACTTCACCAAACTCTCCTACCCGCAAATACCTACTCCTGTGGAAAAGGCTGTAAGTCTTAGCAGCTTTTGATCAAGAACCATCAGTACGAGAAGACCTAAGTAAGGAATCTCTAGGATACAAATGGTCTTGGACTGTTTTTTTCCGTTGTGGGAAAACACATCTCTGTCTGTCTGTCTGTCTGTCTGTCTGTCACAGGGAAAAACAATGGTAATGGGCTAGGACAGAGACTCGCACGACTGATGGTGTGAAGCACGACAGAGTTATCTGGCTGATCCAAAGAGGGAAATACTTATTTCTGTTCATCTTTTTGCTAAGAATTACGAAAAAAATCAAAGCCAGGTTAGAGCCCTACTACCCTTGGACAGCTGCACCGCTGCCATACAGACAACTGAAGATGGAGTAACATTGGCTACAAAGCATTAGTCTCTGGAAGGACTGGAAACACCAGCCTTTCTTTATCTCAATCCCAAACTCTGTAGCCTTGTGCTCCCACTGCAGCTTACATGAGTATTGTCCCTATCCTGTGTCAGACTGCATTTTTCAAAAATAATAACTTACAATATTTACTTGAGACGGTGCAGTCTGGAGGAAAGCGCCAGATCTAGGCTCTTTACTCTTGTGCTGGTGATGTAACCAGATTCTTGAAGTAATCTCAGGACCCAACTTTTTTTCCTAATTACTTGTGTATGGCATGCTTCTCAACACAGTATGTATTATATTAATGTCACACAAAGCTTCTTCTGCTGTGTTTATTTTCAATAACTACCTCAAACGTTTAGTTTCCTAAACAGCAGAGAGGCTAGTCTGTGAGGGGACGGGCCTTTGGAGCGGCTGGGGCCAGGGTGGGCAGGGGGAGAAAGGCAGAAGGTAACACAGGGAGCGCGGCTGTGCGTGTGCGCATGCGCCCACCTGATACTCTCGGGAGCCCGGAGAAAGGCGCTTGCGCTGTGCGTCCAGCTTGATGAATCTTCGGGCTACGGTCTCCATTCTGGCATGCAGAGCCCTGTACTCATCATACTCAGCATTGAAGTCATCCTTGTAATTCTGGCGTTGCTCGTAGGAGACAATGGCAATATATTTTCTATGAAGAAAGGTGAACACAGATTAGCTACAGAACAAACCTGGTTATTTGAGTCTGAGATTTAAGCCAACTCCCCACAAACTATATCTTGCACCTATCCTTAGTAGTTAATGTGACTGTGCCGCTGGTCTGCTGCCTGGTCCCTCCTCAAAAGGCCTTCTAGCTGAAACAGTCACACAAGGGGGCTTAGGAAATTCACCCAGGAAGGGTAAATGTGAAAAAGACATGCTCGCAATGGAATAAAAGTGCAACTACATAATGGAAATAGTATTCACACCATTTGGCTCCTTGTACGTTTCCCTCAACAAAGCAGTTTACTACCACACCACTGGTAGAGGGCAATCTGTCACCAGTCACATTGAAACCAAAGGTAATGAGACACTGGGGCAATGTCACACAGTCACTTATTGCTGAAGTCAGAGCTGTCCCTGGGCCAAACCTTTCTGGCAGGGCATCTCTCTTTTGGCTCACTCACCGCTGTCTCTTGCCTTACTTATCTGATGAGACAAATATAGAAAATACAAGAGGGATGGTGTATAATTTTTTTTTAGGTGAGAAACAAACAAACAAACAAACAAATCATACTTCTTTAGTTCTTTTCTAACACTTACAATGCCACACTCTATGCAGCAGAAAGCCAGGGTCTACTGTCCCTCTAAGGTACTTAGTCAAGTGTGCAAATCTCTTTTCTGTTCTGGGTGTGACTGCTCCTAGGTAAGTGAAGGGCCATTTCCCAGCATGCCAGCGGACTTAGTGGTAGGCCAAACAGCACTCTTTATGTGTGGGTGAGGGAACTAGGCTGCCAAGCCTGAATCTCTGTTCTCTATGCTCCCGTCCTTGAATGCAAAATTCCCTTGACCACTGAAGATGTCAAGCAGGTGGTGGGAATGGCAGGCTGCGCCTCGAGGGTACACTCGCTTTTCCTGGTGGTGGCAACCCCTTGGAGCTCAGTCCTTCCCAGTTGGCTCTGTGGAACCTTACCAGTTTTATTGAAGTTGCTGCACCACAGATGCCTAGCTGGAAATGTGAGGAAAGCGATGCAGCGCGAGAGCTTAGTGGCCTCATTAATATTTTTATTCATGCTGAGACAGATAGTGTGGAAGTTTAATTTTCAAAGTGTAATTGAGACAGCAGCGGTGTGCTGATTTAGAGCTGCCCTGCTAGTGCTCAGCTGTGCGGGGACAGTGCCAGCCAGCAGGGACGCTGTCCCTGCTAGACAGCAGAGGGAGCCCCAGGAGAGAAAGAGGGTGTGTGTGTGTGTGTGTGTGTGTGTGTGTGTGTGTGTGTCTAGGAGAGAAAGAGGTCCTGGGTGTGTGTGTGTGTCTAAGCTAATCTTGAAATCAAGACTTTATTTGTTGTATTAATACATGTATCCTACTTTTTCCAAAATCATACCTTTAAGTATTTGATTTAATCATTTTCCTGGGGGAGAAAACCCCAAACCCCAAACAATTGTGATGTTATTTGCTTTACTATCATTTGAATAAAAAAAAAATTACATTATTTTAGTGAAAACTACAATAGCATTTTATAGCTGGTTCCTAATGCAGTGGTATCACACAAACTTAAACAGTGTGGATAACCCACAACCATAGGCAAAAATAGTATGGTTATGCAGTAATTAGTGATATTATTAATAAAGGCTAATCTTTTAGGCTTTCTCATCTGTCCTTTTGGTTTTCTTATGAGGCAGTGTAAAGCCTGTATTTTTGGAATTTTCTCATCACTTTTATTTATATAAGCCTTAATTTTCAGTTAAAATAAATTGCTTTCATCTAAGCATACAGTTCCAGCGCTGGAAATATGACGAACATACAGAAATACACTCAGGCAGATGCAGCAGCCACCCTTAGACCAGTAACCTGAAAAAACTCTTCCAATATAGAATTAACTAATTAGGTTAGCAAAACATAGCAACAGCCTCAACTCCACTGGGAGAAATTCAGATTATTTTTTGGTCTCCCCACATGATTTTGTCACATATTACAAAGATACATCGCTATTAATAAAGGAGGTGCTCAAAAATCTATCATGGGAGAGTGCGAATGGAGTGGTGTCCCGGTGGCTGCCAGGAGAGCGGCGGGCGCACGGCCAACTTGAAGGGAAGTAGCTTTGTGCCTAGAGAGGCGACTTCTCTCAGCAGCAGGGCCAGGGGCTACCCTGGAAGCCTGGCTGCAGCACAGTGCCCGTGGGTCCCTCAGAGGTGGCTACTTGCCATCCAGGTTTTCTACAACCACGCGCTGTCTCGGATGACAGAGCCACCGGTGTGGTTCTGTTAGCTGAGAGATGACAACAAGCATGATGGACTCCCGCTGCCTCGCTCCTCACAAGCACAGTTTTCACACTGCTGGTAGGCTGAAGCCACGCATTTTAAATATAAAATGTTCTCTCCTCTGGAAACAAGCAGGGCCAGACAGCTTAGCTTAACTTTATTGCAAGTTAAAAATGGTGGGGATGCCATTAATAGAAAAGAAGTTCCCACAGCCCGGATTCTGGTCTCCAGTCTACGATCTAACTACTCTGCACATTCGTTTGTTTTCAAGGTATCTGTTGTCAGATCTGTTTGTTCTTTCACTCTATTTTCACAGCTCTTGCAACTTAATTATTTGGTTTTCTCTCACAGAAGCCTTTTACTCTATCAAAAAAAAAAAAACAGCTAGAGAATTATGTGTCCAACCTATAACTTCCGTGATAACCAGTTACAAAACTGTCCCTAGCTCAGCATTTATCAACTTACTGCCACAAGAACAAAAACACAGCTGGTACTAGGAAGGAATGACTGAATTTTGCTACTGTCTCCTCTTAAAATCAATTGGAGGGCAGAATGCATTTCAGTGAAAATCCACTTGACTCCGCTTTGCGTTACTAAGTGCAGAAGTTCAAGTACTCTGTCAGTAATAACCATCCCTTTGGGGGCCCAAGTGAAAGGTTATGCATTGATAGACTTGTCAGCTTTGAGCAGCCGGACCCCTGAAATCTTCCATAATCAGAAGCGTGGCCTGGCCCTGGAACAAAGGACAGGCTTCTCTATACTTAAAAGCCAACGACACAGCTCAGAGCAGGGGGAACGACCTGCTCACGCAGCCCAGGGTGGACTGGGGACGCGCAGGCTTCATGGCAGCCTTTCAATTGCAGGGGTGGCTCCAGGACTCTATTTCTGGCATTTCTGGCTTTTTTGATTTGAAAATTATGGGAAAAGAACTTGCAAAACTTTCTAAAATTAAATTGTTTGCTTCCCTGGCAGACGGGTGCACTTACATCAAATAGTCTGGGAGTTCGATCGTTGAAGAAGGCTCCATGGAGGCAGTGTAGCCCTCCTTAACTCCTACGAAAGGAAAAAAAATCAGAGTGTTCACCAACCAGCATGGTTATCAAATGCCTGCGATTCTAAAATAGATTAGAAACATCTGGAACACTTTTCCTCCAATTCTATTCTTCCATCTCAATAAGCAACAGTGAGCGAGGAATACAATTGAACACAGACAATAGAGGCCCTATGACCAACGCCGGCAGAACTGACGCAGGCATTTAAAGCACCCTGGCTACTGCAGTGTCTGCACAATAAAGGAATTCCATCTCAACCCAAGGTCAGTCTTCTATTCTTTCAGCAGCAGTTGTGGCATCTGCCCAGCAATTCACAGACTGTGGTGACAGATGCAGTCACACAATGGGAGATACAAATTTTACATCAACATCCATTTTCCATGGGACTCACACAAGGCAGATGAGACAGTAGCATCAGGTAGCAGGCTGCTCCGGCCACTGTATGTTTATTGCAGTCCTTTTTTGTGTATGCAGACAGTGGAAATGGGCAGAAAGCTTTTCCCATCGGTTGAAAATAAGGTGTTACTGAGCGCTGATTTATTCTCCTCTAAACTCTGGTCCCCGTAATACTACACAGACTTCTTTTATGGACCCTGCCCCGCTCAAAGAAAAGCGCACAGAGAAATAAAAAGCCTCCTAAATTCCTGCCAGTCATGATTATGCTGTTAAGCCATGCAAAATTTCAATATTGCACTTAGAATTCACCATGTCCAAGGGCTATGTTTAGATCTTGTATTAGGGTAATGGTATTTTATCATTTAAAATGAAACTAGTCAACTCTAGCCCTAACTTGCTTGCTACAAAATAAATGTGAATATCTGTCCACTCCTTAGTCTGGTATTTTAAATGGCAAAGGACACTACGTAAGTTAGAGACCTGGTGGGCTTATGTTCACCTGTATGCATGCGATTCAGACTTGGGTACAAGGAAAGGGCCATTCCCTCTCTGCCATAGATGCCAGGGAACAGACAGAGTGGGCCTGGGTTCTGAGAGAGATTCTGCACATCCTCAAGGAAGAATGAGAGAGACCAGGTCTGCTTTTCCTGGTCTCCAACTCAGAGAACAGAGTCCTTCTGGAGGCCTCAGCATCTCGGAGTCCTCTGGGAGGAGGTGGAGACTCAGGATCACCGCCTGGGGTGAGAACTATGGAGTGGGGACTGTGCCCAGGAGCCCGGATGATTAATGCTGAGCGCAGAGTTTTACTTCTTCGTGGCTTTTCCTGACTTGACAAATTCAAGTACCAGAGTGTCAGAGGGGAGGAAAGAAAAAGCTTACGCCTACCTCTCAGGCCATTAGATAGTATTACAGTGGTGTAGATATATTCCAACAGATATGCTTCAACACGCAACATACCCAACGCGGGGCAACAAAGGTACTGCATCACAGCGTTTATTCTACAACTCCCCTGCAAGCACCACTGAAAACAATCAGAGCTTCTCTCGTACAGCAAAAATAGTCACTGAATGTGTGGCACAGGCTTCCAGGGTTATAGGCAAAATACAGAGACTCAACACTTCTTAAAACTGTGCTTAAACTCTGTAAAACTCTGCTCATTAAAGTAACCTTTGTTTCCTGCGGGATTTTGCCTTAGTTGTTCTGACCAAAATTGGCTGCAACACTACACGATGGGCTTAGCTCTATATTCTGGGACATTAGACATTTGGTTGTAGAGCGGTTTGCTGCTGTTAAGAAGGCAAAGCTAATTTGCCATCAGACTTTAGAGATTAGTATAGAGTAAGCAGGCTTTCTGTTGATTAGCTTTTGTTTAGAGATAAAGTTATTATTTTTTAAACTCAAGTCTCTAGATATTAGGCCTTTACATTTCTTCCTAGAGCCTGAAGTATAAATTTTAACCACAATTGATGTTAGTTTACTAAAAACTGAGAAATCACACAAAAAACCCTATAAGCTCTATCAAGCTAATAGCAGCCCATAGCTTTGCAAAAGACAAGCTGTATTCACTGTAAATGGAGATGATGTTATGTCTGTGCAAATGTAATTTTGCCTTGGCTAGTTTATAAAAAATTTGACATTTCCCCATGCTAATATTAATTAAAGCAGGGGTAGTAACACTGTTTCTCTGGGAAAGAAATATTTCTACTGTCAGTTGGGTCTGGTAAAATCAGTTCAAGAATGAGCACATAGCATTCATCCTGAGGTCTCATAATATTTTAACAAATAAGGAAAAGAGTACCAGAGTCCACTTGCAAGAGGGAGTCTCTGGAGGATGACAGGGTCATTTTCAAACGTCATTATCTTATTAGCAAAAACAGAAGTCCTACATAGTTGGCTAAAAAGAGACAAAACACAGCAGTAAAACACACACACACGTGCACGCACACGAAAAAAAAATCTGTTCCAAAGCACAATATTAAAAGTCATTTGCTAAAAAAACATTATTAATTCTAAGCAGTATAATCTCAAATGCACGACAGCACGCGCTTCCAGTTCCCTCAGCACAGAAGGTCAGCTCCTACAGTACCTTCATTGGAATCTGGACTGGGGTCATTCAGCTTGGCAATTTCCTCTTCTCCAGTGTCTTCTTCCTTTTCCTCAATAGTCTCAATGTCATGCTTTTTTATTTGGTCCTTCTCCTTGTGTTTTTTAGACTTCTTTTTGGACTTTTTGTGAGACACTGAATGGTTTTCTTCCATAGGCTTTGGACACTTGAGTAGAACTGAACCAGGGGATAAGGTTTCCAGAGAAGTCCTAGAGGTATATTTGTCTTGCTGGTCCTCATAGATGCTACCATTCTGACTGAAACTGTCCACAGGTAGGTCTTGAGTCCCCCGGCCTTCTGGAGTGCTAGGGGAGTTGGAGTTAGAGTGCACAGTCTGTGGCGGGTTCGAGACAGGCAGGTGGGTGGGAGGCAGTGGCGGGGGGCTCGGGATGGCAGCGGCTGCGGGCAGTGGGGGGAGGCCGGCCGGGGACTTCTCCCCCGTGGGATTCACATGGCCATTTAATGTGGGTGGTACTCTGCTTGTCAGGTGAGATATTCGAGCTTTTTTGTTCATTAATGGATCAATAAACTCTGAATCCAAGGGCCGTTTCTAAGGGGGAAAAGGAAAACAAAGGCCAGTTCATACCAACATTTAGTAAATTCAACAAATGTGTGATGCTTTAAACAACTGGGCAACCTTCCTCGTACTAACCTTCCTCTAAGCTTAAGCAAAACCAAAGTGTACAATAACCCCAAACCAACCAAAGCATCACAGCAAGATCACAAGTAGAATAAATTTTCATGTTTAATGTCAAACATGAAATCCAGTAAGCATACATCTCTTGGGGGGCTTAGCTACTATCTCCTGTCACTCAGTCTTACCCCAAGCTCATGAGTGTTTATGCAGTTTATGTGGATTAAACACTCAGGAGAGTGCTAAGTACAGACAGCCATCTCCCTTGCTGGCCTGTGTTGGTCTAATTCTATTACAGGGGAGACAGCAATTGGGCCCACTGGAGTCTGGGAGAACTAACAAGGCTGACAGAAGGTGGCATGCTTAGGGCCAATAAGATAGCTCAGCAGACTAAACTCCTGCAGAGACAAGTGCAGGGACCAGGGTTTGACTCCTGGCACCATGTGCCACGTGGGCACATTGAGCCGGCCACAGAGACACGGCGTGGTGGCACATCCCTATAACTCCAGCACTGGGGAGGCTGAAAACAGGAGGATTACTAGGAGTCCCAGCTGCAGTGAGACCCTGTACCAAATACATAAATTAAAAAAAAAAAAAAAAAGGAGCATGCCTGCTGCATGAGATGTCTACTGTGCTGAAATGCTCTAGTTATGAATACGTCAGCTGTCATTTTTCATTTTGCCTGTTGTGAATGGAGAGTCAAACTTTTCAGAGCAGTTTCCCTAAGTACTCCTAGCACTGCTGAAATGTGATTGCAGTTTTTTTTGTAATTCTTAGCTATCTCTTCACCATATTGTAAGGTATTTACATCTAGTCCACTAACGTAATGTGAAAGCACTGTTAAAAACAGAATCATGATATCAGCTCAGTTCAACAATAACAACAGTATTTAAGTTGAAAGGGGATTCAACGGCCAAAAGTATAAAACATAAATAAGTCCATATTGATGTGTAAATGTATTACTGTGGCTTATATTTGAGCTTGAAAGAATACAGTTAATCAGCTCATTAGTTTATTCTGTTTTTAATTTAGTGCCATTTATGTGGCACCTGCTACATACACTGATCAGAGGAGAAACAGCTTGGCAAGCCTACAGATAAGGCTTCCCCAGACAGCTTACGTGCAAGGACAGAACGCCGCCCTTCCGACACGTTTCTCTTTCTGGTACGTAAGTAGCCCTCTGCACTGTGCACGCATACTGTTCTCCACTCATCTGTCTGCTTCTCCCTAAGTCTTAGAGAAAGGCTCCAGGGACAGACAGCACAGCAGGGGACAAGGTCATCCCCACTGTCTGCCCAAAGCACTCAGGACACTGACAGCACCACGGGTGGGTAGGGCTGCGGCACTGGCCACTGAGCTGACAACCAGTGTGCCCGACTCCAGCCCTGCGGGAACTCGCCCAGCCCTTTCCAGGATGGGCTGCTCTCCCAGGGGAAACTCATCTGGAATAGCCTGAGCACTCTGGGTCAGGCCCAGCTAGAAGGAGCTCTTGTTGTTTACTTGCTTATTGCAAATACATTTTTCCTAAAAATATTTTCCTAGAACATGTTTTGGATGAAGTCTCAAATATGATCTGAGAATTGTGAGAACTGGATGAAATTGGACAAATCATACGGCTAATGACCAATTTAAGAAATAAGTAAGTAATTGCATTAACAAAAACTACAAGATGGGCACGGTACCACATAGCTATAGTCCCAGCACTTGGGAGGCTGAGTCAAGAGGATTGCAAGTTTGAAGGTTGCCTCAGCTATCCAGAATTTGAAACTAGCTTGGACCACATAGTGAGACCCTGTCTTAAGACAAAAAAAAAAAAAAAAAAAGAGCAAGGTATGCGTAAGTACTGTGACAAGCAGTATAGCTTTATAATTTTATTAAATACCTGAGGAGAGGAGGCAGCATCTCTACTAGAACATACGGGAGATTCTGAACGGCTGGTGCCAGTAGAATTCTGAGATGGATTTAGTTTTCTGTAAAGGACACACAAGTTCCAGATCATTAAAGAGAACTTGAAAATGTTCACCACAGAAAGCTCACCCTTCTTTCTTTCCCATGTTAACACTAAAATCCAATTACTGAAACAATTACTTGTTTGCATAATCTTTAAAGAAAAAATGAAACAAAAGGACCTACCTAGCGAGCACTGACTCCAGAGACCGCCTGTCTGTTTCGCTGTATCCTGGCCAGTCTCGCTGTAGATCCTTGAACACGTAATCCTTCAGCGTATAGGACAGGTCCTTAGCGTTCAGATTGGCTACCTGGTACATGGTATAAATGTAGAATGTTAGATATTTTTGCTATTTAAGATAGGTCGTCTTTAGCACTTAATACTGAAAATAATTATAAAAATCGGCTTTAAACAGACTGCTAGCTTTATATATGACAGATCCTTTGTTTGTTTGTTTTTTTGAGACAGAGTCTCACTATGCAGCTCTGGCTGTCCTTGGGCTTACTTTGTAGTCCCAGCTGATCTTGAACTCATACCTCAACCTCCCAGTGCTGGGATTACGCCATGCCTGGCTACATGCCAGACCTTAATGAATTCAACTTCATTTTGGGAAGTTAAGAAATATAGAAAGTATCTTTCCCTGGAAGATCCATTTTATTTGCAAAATTCCCAATCACATAATAAACTGATGCTAGGAAAAAAAATGCAATTTTTTTTTTTTAAATCAATTTTCCCAAACAAAGGGACCCAAAACAGTTATATTAGCAAGATTACTTGTTTGTTATAATCTCTCTTACTTTTGGGACACAGTAAAAATCTGATCATGCGTATTAAGTAGAAAATAAACAATGAACAAATGTTAGGTTATAAGCTTTTCTTTTAACGTCAAAAGAAACTTTATAAATGGCATCAATTCTGAAAAACTCTTCTGTTATTTTCTTTCGGATAACCAAGTTTAGGCCTGCTGCTTGTAGCTGATAGCTTTCCTGAAGAACCACTTATTAGAAGCCCTTGAAATTCCCCCAAACCAACAAACGGAAAAAAACTAAAAAACAAAAACCAAAACCCCACATGACTGTTATTAGCCAGATGGTTTATTCCCAAGCGTAATCTCTTCCTATCCTTTAAATATAAATCATAGGATGTTGACGTCTATAATTCATTAACTACACAAATGTATGGCTTCAGATGCTAAGCCAAAAATAATTTTTATTTCTGCCTAACTTTCACATGAGGAATAACATTTTAATGACTTGACTTCTGTTTTTAAACAATACTGTAACATTTGCCAATAAAATATAGGCTACCAGCAGAGACTCGGAAGGGGGATGAACAAAATAGCCCAGTTTTCCAGTCCCCCGACACGGCCCACACGACGCCCCAGCCCCATCGCTCCTCATGGTAGACTGCTCGGTGCTCTTCCTCTGCTGACGCTGTCACTCCCCCATGTCTTTCTAAGATGATGTTATTCCTTGATTTATTGCTTCAGCTCTGTCTTCTGAAGCCCAGACCAGACTCTCATCCAACTACAGGCCTCTCTCAACACCTGCATGTCTGTCTAATGGGCATCTTCCCACCAGAATGTTCCCTGAGACAGAATCTCTGAATACCACTCTCTGCTGCTCTACGCGCATTCCTCTTCTATCCCTCCTCCGTGAGGGCCTCAATACCCATTAGCTGCTCTGGTGGAACACTGAGTCATGATCGTAGGTTCCATGCCTTCCCTCTCCTTCTTCCTATGTGAGATTCATAAACAACTCTTTCCACAACATATATCCTTAATCTGATAAACCACCTTCCCAGTGCCCCTCGGGTGAGGTCACTAACACTTTAAACTTGGAGCCGTAATAGGCTCCTTTAAATAGTTTCTTCTGTTTTTGCCTCCTAATCATGCCACAGGAGTCTGAATGGGCTTATTAAAAGTAGAAGTCAAATGACAGCATATTCTTACTTAACCTTCTAAAGGGATTACCCATCTTACTTAAAATCCAAACTCCTTGCTGAGAGCCTGAAAAGGTCCTTTGCAGTCTGCCCTCCATTTCTCCTCTCCCTTCAATATACTGAACCTTCTCATCTTCCAGGCCTCCGGAGAGGCTGACTCATCTTCTTGGCTCTTGCTCATCCTTAAACTGCAACCCTCTACTGCAACCCTCCAAGAAAGGGGATCCCTGAATCCTGCTCTGGAAGTAGCGGGTCTCTCATCCAGCTCCTCACAAGTCCCTATTTTACCTGAAGCTGTCTCAAGAACGTACTCCAGGGAGGCAGGGGCTGTCCTGTCAGCATCGCATGGAGACTGTATCACTCAGAACAATGTCTGAGTTACTGTAGTGGGCAGGCCATCTGCTAAAGCAACGGCAGTTGGGTTCTAGAACCCTCTTGGGTATCAAAATACTCAGAGTCTTAAGTTTCTTATATAAAAGGTACAGATTGAAAGTGTCATCCCATATAACTAAATAATCATGGGTTACTTAAAATATCTAATGCAATGTAAATACAATGTTATATAAATAATTGTTGTACTGTTTTGTTTAGGGAATAATGACAAAAAAAAAAAAAAAACACAACAAAGCAAACTAATGTGCACATGTTCTGTGAGGGTACAATTCTTTTTTTTTCCGCTCAATATTTTAGGGCCTAAATAACAAAAGACAATAGCGTGTCCATGTTTGGCAGATACAAATGTTTTCCAAATGTTTTGATTTACAGTTGCCTGAATCCACAATGTACTTAACAAATTGAAGTAAATGAATGAGCTCCAGCCCCATATCCAAATGTTAAGCTCAAGAACATTATTCAGCTTTATATTGTTCCTTTTCTGATGAATTTTTTTTTCCAGAGAAGCACTCATTGTAAGAAAAAGGAAGCTTTCTACATATGTAACACGTTAGTGACAAATAATACTTATCCAACTTTCCTAATCAGCATGAAATGTTTTTACATTTGGGCAGCGTCTCTCAACTTTTATTGAAAGCTAAATTGTTAAGTTACTTTAAAAACCTATTACTTTGACAAATGATCAGACACAGAGAACAGAAAAAACACTTAATAACAAATCAGCAAATATCTCTGTTGGCATTCACCGGGCAGGACTTAGCATTTTAGGGACCTTCATGCCAATTGCTTTGGATTGGATAGCATTACCATCGCTCCTTGGCCATTTGGCTGAGACCAAGTGTGGCTAGAATTACTGGTGTCTGAATGATCTGTGCATGTTTGCTATTCTTGGTTTTCTCCCTTTCATGCCTGATGTGGCCAGTTTCGGCACCGCACAAGTCACTGGATGCGAGTTGTTAGATGTGTGCTAAGGGAACATTTTGACTTAGGTCAAAGTTCTGAACATGCCTTTACTATCTTCCTTGAGAGGATGAAATGAGATTGTGGCTGTGAAATGGCAAGAACAGGGCCTGGCTCACAGTACATGCCCCATATCTAGTAGGTGCTGTTAGTGCTTGTGTGTATATTTTCACTAGGTGGTGGTTTTCAGCCCATATTACATATCAGAATTATTCCAGAGCTTTACACAGTATTGGTCCCGGCTCTGTTTTCAAATAGTTGAATTTAATTGATTTGGGCTGGAGTTCCAGCACTGGCATTTCTTTGTTTTTTTCATTGATATTGAGAATCAAACTCATGACCTCACACTTGCCAGGCAGGCACTGTACTGCGGAGTTATATCTCTCTCCCTGAGCACTGGCATTTTTTCAAAAGCTCTCTAGTTGGGCTGGCGAGGTAGCTCAATGGTCTAAGTGCCTCCTTAGGCAAGCACAGGGGCCAGGTTTGATGCCTGGCACCACATGCCATGCTGGCCATGTCGGCCATGCCGGCCCTGACCCTGACCCCACTGAGCCAGTCACCCGAGTCTGGGCGTGGTAGCGCACATCTGCAATCCCAGCATTGCTGAGGCTGAAAACAGGAGGATCACTATGAGTCTGCGCTGTGTTAAAAAAAAAAAGCTCTCTAGAGTATGCTAACGTGTAACCAGAGTGAGACTACACTTAGATTCTACCAAGTGACCAATGCTTTAGTAACTTTTATGTCTCACCTGCTCAGGGTCAAGAATCTACATCTTTAGCTATGTTTGCTATACATGGGCACGTAATCACAAAGCCACTGCCACCTGGCAGCAGCAGCCCCGCTTAGAACCATCTCTTGCCCTATCTTGCCTTCTCCATCTTCAAACCAGAAGGTAATTTCATGACATTTCTAGAGATGCAGCTACTAAATCTTCTGTGGTAAAGAATGAACACACACATCCTCTTAGCCCCATGTTTCTGTCATTCTTTCTTTTGGTCTCTTACAACTGCTACATGACATATGGATCTAAACTGCCTCTAAAAGATCTTCAATGGATTTAATGAAACTCCTTACTATTGACCAAAGTGTCTAAGAGATTTGCTAATCCTGACTTGGATTTAATAACATTTTATATTATGTTTTAATATAATGAGAAATAGATTGGTACAATACTATTCTTTAATAAACAGATGAAAACTTGTGTTTTTAAAATAATGATGGGAGGGGCCAGGGAGATAGCTCCCTGGCACAAGTGCCTGCCTGGCAAGTACAAGGTCCTGAGTATGACCTCTGGTACCATCAAGAAAAAAGAAAAAAAGATATTTAAAAATAATTTTAGGAATGTTATTAATCTAGGGGGGAAAAAAAAGAAAAAAAATGGGCACTGTGGTGGATCTGAACGCTGACTGACATTTCTGACCTAAGTGATTATGGAAAAATGCACTACATCATACTCTGACAAACTGTTGACTTTAATGAAAGCAATGGCCTCCTTCGATGTGTAAGCTTATGAGCATGAGGTGGCTGATCACAGCTATCCTTCCCACATTCATGTCCTATAATGCAGCAAATGACTGACCCTGGTGCACCAGCAGGCAGGAAAAAAAAGGAACTGGAGCCAGGGCAGCGAGCAGTGCGAATGCAAGAGACGGTCTATGCTACCCAGTGGGCAAAACATCCTGGCTCATACCAACCAGAGACCAACTTCACAGAAGTCCATGAAAAGTAAAGCAAGTTTAAGTAATTCAAGATTAAAGGTAGACACAAAAACTTCTAACTTTTTAGGGGAATTTTAGGGCAAAATTTGACCCAAATAAAGACAACACCTACATTTTAGCTAGTTTTAATTAAATGCATAAAAAGATGATTTAAATTTAAAAGAAATCATTTATGTATGTATGTATGTATATATATATATATATGTATATATGAATGTATGTATTTATTTGGTACAGGGTCTCACTACACAGCTCAGACTTATACTGATCCTCCTGTCTCAGCCTCCCCAGTGCTGGGATTGCAGGTGTGTGCCGCCATGCCTGGTTTTGGTGACTGGCACCACGTGCCCAGGTCCTGGGGCAGGCATGTCATGCAGTACCAGGGATCAAACCCAGGTCCTTGTACTTGCCAGGCAGGTGCTAAGACCACCAAGCTATCTCCCCAGCCCAAAATGGTGATTTAATTTACTCAAGAGTTATTTTTACATACTATTGATCGAAATGACCCTGAAATGTCTCCGTCTCATAACAACAGCATGAGAACCCCCACTCAGTGAACTACTCCACAAGAAGGGGGAACAGAAGCAGCCCTCACCTGCTGCAGAATTGCTCCCAGGGAGTTCTTGTCTTTCTGACTGATGCCGTCTTTCTGCAGTCGGGCCAGCAGCTCAGGTTTCTTGTAGGCCTTGAGTGCCAGTAAGTGAATCACCCTGTCCCTGTAAGGCCGCTGAGAAACGCTGCCACCACCGTGTGTCTTTCGAATTGTGTTTGCAGGGTTCATGGGGGTGGACCTTTTCCTCTCAGGCACCGCATCGGAGACGGCTTGAGGAGCTTTCCGAATCTGTACTCTTTTCCCTAAAGTCCGAGGGAAATGACACAGTTACATACTTGAGGGTTTCAACAGCCTCTCAATTTGCACAACTCTGATTTAGATACCTCTCCAGTTCTGGAGGAATAAAGGCCACTTTATTTCAATGTTTTGTTTAAAGACACTACAAACAAAGTATTCTAGACAGATGGCCTAAAAGATGCATTAGGAATTTTTGATGGCCTTGTTTCTTAGAATAGGAGTTATAGATGGATTTTGGCACTTGCCTATGCATGGATCATAATTAGTGACACCAACTGTAACAGACTAGAAACTTCTAGACTGTAGGCTATTTGATCTTAAGTGGAAATACGGTAATAACTTCTATGCTCACCTGTGCTATTTACAGAACTTAAGTCTACATTTTTGAAAAGTAGACGTGAATACAGTGAATAAGGTGAAATGTGAGAACATCTTCAGATCTCAGTCTTAGTCAACGCTGGGTTTCATTTTAATAATTTCAGATTCAGAAACTCTAAGGAGAAAAACCAACACTCACTGACTAGCAGTTTTCCTTTTCCTTGACTCTTGAAGCAAATTTTAGGAGTAACAAGAAACAAAACCAACCAACCAACCAACCAACCAACCAACCAAACAGAACAATCTCAGAGGGCCAAATGGATCTCTTCTTTGTGGAACTGGACTACACAGCCGAGTTGAGGAATATAGACTGGTACAAAGGAGGCCTTCACACCACTTACGCATGGGCTGGTACCATTCATGAGGTGATTCATAGTCTGCTTCAACTAAGCACTGACATTGGCAAG
>PVKN010009479.1:0-23712 GCA_004027915.1 Capromys pilorides
TTATTTGGGAACAGACCATATTTTAAGATGAATCTATTCATTCCTACTGTAGTATAAATGAGGAAGTGAGTTTTCTTAAGAACAGATTTATTGTATGAAAAGTGTTATTGCCTAGAATTTTCTTGAGGAGCAAATATAACTGGCACTTTGCCGTGTCCTCTTATCCCAGTACTTGACCCAAGAATAGGATTTCTTTACCTTTAAAATACTAAATTATTTCTTTCAAATACTAAAGTGTTTCTCTCAAAAATAAAGTGCTGGGCCAAGTGTGGTAGCACACACCTGTAATTCCAGTACTTGGGAGGGTGAGACAGGAGGATCTTTGCGATCCTCCTATCTCACCTTTGCTACTCACAAAGATCTTCCTGTCTCATCTGGGCTACAAAGTGAGCTCAACGCCAGCCTGAATGGCAGAGAGACTCTGTCACAAAAAGACAAAAATAAATAAGTAAAACATAAAAAATAAATAAAACACTGAAATATACTCATCTTCTACGTTGTGAGAGATACATCAAACTTAATCTCAATTTTATTGTATTTTATTTATTCATTTAGTACAGAGTCTACAGGGTCTCACTATACAGATCAGACTCGGAGTGATCCTCCTGTTTTCAGCCTCCCAAATGCTGGGATTACAGACACCCATGCCCTGTCTCATTCGCCATCTCAGTGTGCCCCGAGGGCAGGACCAGCATGGGAGGCCCGGATGGAACCCTGCTCACTGCACCTACCTACGTTAGTCTGCTGACCTTTCTGGCCAGTCCAATCTCAATTTTATTTTATTTTATTTTATTTTATTTTATTTTATGGAGTGGGGCTGGCACAGCATGTGGTGGCAGAGATCGAACCACAGTCACTGTGGTTGCCTAAGCTTTCCAAAGCAGGCGCTTTAGACCACTGAACCAGCTCGCCAGCCCTCCAATCTCAATTTTAAAGGAAACTTCTCTGACATTCTTTTATTATACCCAAACCCTGCAGTTACATGATAAATGAGAATAAAATGTTCAAGTGCTCTTTTCAAAGGTATTACAGCAAAATAATCCCTCTGGCTCACAGAGTGTCTCTGATTTCTCTTGTAGTATCACCTCTTTCATGTTATTATATAAAAAAAAAAAAAAAATGATGCTTAAAATCTAGTTTTATGCTCAGGAAGAAAACAAAGCTTTCTAAATGGGCCCTACAGCACATAACTTGTTAAAGGAACTACACCATATGTCTTGAAAACTAGCCTCAAGTCATAAAAATGCAGTTCCCAGACCCCAAGAGAGAGTCGCCAGCAAGGTCCAGGAACCATGTCTTGCTGTCCGACACCTCACTCCACGTCCGCGTCTTCTCCCTGTGTGGTTTTTCCCTCAGGGATCATTATTGGGTTTCATAATGATTAGTTTGTGTATGAAAAAGGAAAGTTCAAGACTATAATTTTATACTAACTTAGAAAAAACATATAAAGAAAATTCAGTAGCGAGACAAGTAATGTCCTGGAGCCTGCTGTGGCCAAGAGCATGCGCATGAGAAGAACAAGCTGACACACGCATGTGCCATGGGGAGGGGACAGGCCTCAGGGAGCACAGTTTGCCTCCCTACAGCTGGAACAGAACTGCTTCCTGTCCCACCATGTCCCATTGTGTCCACAGAGGACAGTTGTGGCACCAAATGAGTACGGGAACATCCAAGCCAGAAATTCAATGACAAGGACAATGGCAGAAAGAGGGAGATGTTTTTGTTCATTTTGGTGACCACAATTAATAAAAGCCTAGCTTCATAAAGGCTAAGTATAGATTGAGGCCAAGCAAATGTTCAGAAATGAAGCCAGTCTGGAGGGTGGAGGAACAGAACCGAGAGGCAGAGGCCAGCTCGGAAGCGGGGAGACTGACAGAGCGCCTCAGCCCAGGCCTGAGAAGGTCCAGGGCCTCTGTCCTGGAGCCCAGAGAAGAGGAAAATGTGGCTTCGGTCTGCGTCTGGCCCATCACTGTCTGTGCAACCATGTGCCAACTGTGCTACTTTATGGCTCCATCTCTCTGCTCACTCTTTTGGGACAGGGACAGCGATAGAATGTCACACTTGAAAGCACCTACAGTGGTGGCTGACACACTGACACACAGCAGTGGCTTCTGTGCCAACAGATGAGCTCCAATAAAAAAAAAAAAAAGAAGAAAATATGTTCTACCCTTTCCAGTTTTATTTGAAGTTTGACAGAAAGGAGGAAAAAAATAAAAGTAGTTTCTCATAATTTCTCGTCTTTGGGTAAAATAAAGTAAGGGGTTTTCTACAATTTTATTTATTTATTTATTTGTATATAGTACAGGGTCTACAGAGTCTCACTACACAGATCTGGCTCCTAGTGATCCTCCAGTTTTCAGCCTCCCAAGTGCTGGGATTACAGGCATGCATCATCATGCCCGATCTTAATCATTGCTTCAGCATGCTCCGGGCACAGGGCTGGCACAGCATGCTGGGGATCGAACCCTGGTCCCTGCATCTGTCTAAGCAGGGGCTTTAGTCCTGTGAGCTATCTGGCTGGCCCTTACATTTTTAATTTGTATTAAAATTAAAGATGCACAAAAATAGATTCATCAAGCAAAGGCTTTTGGAGTAGAGACATGAATAGAGAAGAAGTTGGGAGTCTGTGTTCTCCCCAGATAGAACACTACACAGTAGAAACTGGGAAAGAAGAGCCTAATGAACCAACTGAAGGGTGAACTCTGAGTTTCAACCAGGGTAAATAACATTTGCCTGGAAAAAAAGAAAGAATTAAGATGTGTTGTTTCCATGTACCAACTCCTCACAGTAAATGTCATAATTATGAACTGCAAACATGTACTAAAAAAATGAAAATTTCTAAAATAGATGAAGTCATTCTGACCTCACTTGGTAACACTTGGTGACTCCCAACTGGAGCAAGTGGCAGGGCTAAGAGCAAGAAGACACAAAGCTCAGGATATTGCTGGATAGGTGTGTGTTAGGGATGGAAAACACAGCTTCAAAAACCAGGTCATAAGAGTCATTGTACATGACCTTCTTAATTGAGACTATCTGCTGGATGGGGCATTTGTGTGGTTCTCATAGACCTTCCCTGCAATCCACAGCACTGGCCTGTCAAGCAGTCACAGCTCTGTACTGAGCGAATGTAGAGCCTTCCAGCTTGTCCTCTCTGTCCCACTATTACCTGACCATTCTCCACACAGAGCCTGGATGACACCTATAGAATGCAAAGACGTGCTACTCTCTAGTTAGAATAGTTCACACATGGAAAAAAGTTCAGATTCCCACCTTGGACTGTATTATCTGGTCTCACTTGCTTTTTTACTTCATCCTGTAGCCCCAATTTTTCATTATAAATATACTACACTAGCTAATCAAAGCCCAAACTGGCTCCTGCCTCTGGGCCTTTGCATTGACTGCTGAGATATCCCTATCTTTTCCAAACTATCCCAGCTAGAGGTAGGTCTCCTATTAATTCTCTGACCCACTTTTCCATATAGCACTAATGACAATTCCTATGTATTTATCTAGAAGTTACTACTTTCCCTTTGTTACACACACAAATCGCATTTACCTAGTACCTAGCATTGTGCCAGGCATAAAATCACCCCCCACGAGATCTGCCAATTACATCAGTAAATAAGAATCACATAGAACCAGATGCAGAAAGGAGAAAATGAAGAAATATCTCTGAGAATATATTTCCAAGAGACTTAAATTCTCCCTCCTCCAGAATGAGGAATAAAAAAATACGAAGAAATTATAAATACATATCCACTTGATTGATGGCTTCTGTCTAGTCGCTTCTGCACATAACACAGGTTCTTGTTGCTCAAGGGTTAAAAGCTTTTTCAGGAATCTACATACAAAGGTTTGGAATAGCAACTGGGATGGAAACACAACAGAGACAATTCTGACCCAAAATGAAGACTTCAGGGTACAAACACTAATAAGAGGAACTCTGGGGTACTCTGCTTTCTAACCTAATAATCCAATTTCTAGGACAGTCACTCAACCTGTAAGAGGAGGACACATGTATGAAAACGAAAGATTGCTGCAAAATAGCAAAGATTTCAATAAAAGTTTTCTTCACAGGAATAAGCATATGTTCAAGGTCACAGTAAATGAATATGCTTTTTGAGACTGGGAAAAATGAGTCGGTGATTCTGTAGATAAAAAATTTTGGCATGAATGTGTTATCTGTCTGGCAATTTTACACGTCCACATTTCATAATTAGGAACATGACTCCAGCTCACCATGTGAAGCTAACTACTCTTTCAAACTCAGAGTAAACCTTGCCTCAAGAACCGTTAAGTGCTTTCAGTTGGTGTTGACTGAACAATTCAGATAACTAGTTGTTTCAAACATACCTTTTAAGTAACCAATACTAAAATAGTATAGTTTATAATATTAGGAGATATTCAAATATCATTGTCATATAAAATGTCACCTCTGTGTGAATCTTTACAGAACCTACCACTTAGTGCTTGGGCATGCTGAAATTCACTTCATGTGCTAGTTTTCTAAGACTGTATATAGCCTAAGACTCTTCCAGGAGTCTATTAAACATTCAGATGCCTGAGTCCTATTCACCGTGGCACTGTTCCTACAGATCTACGTTGAGGTCCAGGAATCTGTATTTGTTGGAAAGACTTCTGTGTGTCACTGAGTCTTGCCAGGGTTAGAAAACAGTGAGTCCAAGCCAACCGCTAACTCACACCAGAACCCTTTTATCTACACTCTAGCTAACTGTTCCTCAAATGAGCTTCAAGCCCATCTTCTCGTAGCATGTTAGCATTTAGGGGGAAATTGAAGTCTCAAAAGCTCTTCTTTATCTTAAATGTTCCCACCCTTGCCTTCCTCCAGCAGGTCTGGTTCACAAGTTTTAATGTGGCTTTCAGGTTCCTTATAGGCCTTTTCTTCTGGAGCTGAACAGCAAACTTCCATAAACTAACTGCTCACAGATTCTTTATCAACTGCAGTATCCTGGCACTCCCAGCACATCCTCCAAGCGCTCATTCCAGAACTTTCTTGCCCACAACTTTCAGAGTTAGAGTCCCTCAACCAGGAATGAGCTGCTGCTTTGCAATGGAGCACCATGCTTCCAGGCGTTACTTCAAACTCCACATACCCTGTCTTGGTGGCCCGTGAGTGCCGCCCTGGCACCTGAATCTCAATATGCAGGAGTTCTCTTCAATCCATGATGAAATGAGAAAAAGCAACACTAACACTTCAGCTAAGTTTATTCAACCTAAGAGAATTGTACTTTCTTCCTATATCAATTCCTATTCAGCTGCTTTTCAAAATTTAATTCTTTTTTAAAGAAACCGTAAGGATAATAGATAACTTGCTTGGCTTAGTTCTTGTTTGTTATAATAAAACATCAGCAATTCTATGTTGCTGATCCTTCTTTTAAAACTGTACCAGATCTTAAAGACCAAATCTGGGGACCACCAACCCAGCCTTGCCTCCTTTCCCAATAAGCCAATGTTCTCTAACCCAATTCCTGCCTCTAAAACCCCACAACACTGTGGCTCATCAATCATTATTATTAGATCATTAAAACCACCTGCATTCTGCGAAAATACAGAGTCCTAGGACCTATCACCAGAAATTATGGTGCAGTAATCTGGGGTAAATCTTACGAGCTGGATTTTTTAACTCCCCAAATGATTCTGATGGGTATTTAGAAGTAGAAAGTGCTTGTGCTGCCTGTTAATGCAGTGGGTCTTTGCTCTGCATTTGTGCCTTAAGGTTACCAGGGAACAGGGTTAACGGAAGGAGCAGGAGCCTGGCCAGGTATGTCACAGCGGCCAGAAAGGACTCTTCCACAAACCCTCAGCATCCTGTCTCTGCAGGCAGGCAGGCACATGTCTGCAGTGACCCCTTTGCTCCTCCGCGGCTCTTTTTCTCATCAGGCCAAGTGTCTAATGCTTTAGCTTCAGGTTCACTTGCTCTACCTGCCCAAAGGTGCTTTTGTTCTCTTATCCTAGAACAAATAATGAACCCAATTAAATACCCTGGCTAAAAGATACTGCCCTTGACTAAACATAATATTAATAATTAATAATCCTTTCATATGGTCAGGAGCACCTGTTAATATAGTTTGAGATTACTTTCATTTTAATAGAAGCACCAGCTCATTGATGTTATTTTGAGATTTGGACCCATGCATCAATGCAAACCATCTGGCTATATCCAATTTCCAGTAAATAGTTCTCCTCCCCTATCCCGCTGATATTTAAAGATGTAGTTTCAAGTCATACATTCATTTACTATAAACCCGAAGTCATAAATTTTATCATACTGGCTTGGGTATCTTTTCAATATCATTTGTAGTTTTTTTTTTTTTCTGTACCAGAGATTGAACTCAGGATCCTGCACTTGCCAGGCAGTATTCTACTGAGCTTTCTCCCCAGCCCCTCAATATTATTTCATATTCTACTTTTGCCATTCAACATACTAAATGTCTTTTCTAGAGAATAAGTGTCTTATATAATTAGTCATATTACCTAAACTTAATAAATAATATAATATCTATGTTGACACTCAAATAACTGATAACAATTTTGAAACAAAAGAGTTAATTCTAGAGTATTCACTTCAAGTCTCTTGTTCCCTCAGCTATGGGTTCACCTATTCACCTTCTCACCCATATCAGATTTCTCCACATTTTTCAACAGACATAATAATAATAATATTATCATTATTACACAATAAAAGCAGAATGACATAACTGTAAATACTTGGCAATTTACTCGAAAAGACAATATGAAGCAATCTTAATCATTGTCTGAAATATTCAATATGTCTGTGGCATTCCACAGACTTCTAAGTAAAACAAAAGAAAAACACAAAGGGAAAGCCATGAAAGTGGTTTGACATGTGATTACTTAAGGCAGAGATACTTTTTCCTTTTTAAAGCTCTCAACTTTTCTGATTACATGCACATACTAATTTGGTTTTATTGTAAATCAATATTAAGATAGTAAGTCTTAATTTTCAAAATCTGCTTTTTATTTTCCATAAGAATCAGAATAGTCTATGATGTGCTGTGGTAATAAACACCCTAAGATTCTAATGGCGTATAACCCTCACTGTTATTTGTGTCTGTCATGTGTTGCTGCTACTCTGCTGCACTGCCCAGTCACTCCCAAGGCCAGCCTGCGGAGCAGGTCCTCTCCTGAACACAGTGCTCCTGCAAAGAGGGAGGAGATGACACTGGTCAGTGGTTCTCAAAGGTGCTACTGGGAAGGGGCTCTGCCATAGCATGACATCGGCCACGTAAAGACTCATGACCATACTTGACACTTATGGAATGAAAAATAGAATCTTTCTGTACTAAGGTTCCCTACTGAAAATGTCTGCAGGAAAAGTTAGCAGATATTTTTAATACTTAATACAATATCACATTCTTCTTTTGAAAATTGAAGTTGCTTGTGTTTTTCTCCATTCTTTTGGATTTTCTTCCCCATTCTGTAAAATTTCATGAGGACTATGATCATGCCAGTGTGATTATTTTGCACTTAAAGTGTGACTTTCTGAAGAAAACAAAATGTAATCTCCCTAGTATCAGGGATTTAAACTCATCTAAAATATTTAAGTTGCTGGTAGTCTTTTCTTAGCATGGATGTCAATGACACTTTAATACATTGATCTCTGAAGGTTGCCAGCTTATCCTTCACTATTCTTGGTACAGACAGAAGAAAAGAGGAAGTACAGTGTTTTCTTTTAACATGATACCATCATTCTCAAGCAATGGCCCTATAATTTTCATCTATCTATTGTTCTGAAAATAGCTATCAAAATTGCTGCTGCTGTCTCTAGTGGTTTCTGCCAACCTCAGCTAATTCTTGGCTTGAACACTCTTGAAATTCTTGTCCTATTACTTATGTTCTTCTTGTCACATGTCTTCTCACCCAGCATGTATATAAATGTCTGCCAGCCGCACCAGGCCAATCATGAGTCCTTTACCTGCCTCCCTATCTTCTTTCCGTTCAGAGCATTTTTAACTGGGTAGTCAGAAATGCATCATTCATCTCTTCATTGTCATGGAACTGTATTCATTTTTGATCTTGAAGTACATAATTTTAAAGAAGATATCCCATCATGTTTAAGTTCTCATGGCTTACCCAGCAAGGACCTCTTGAGGAGAGCCAGTAAAACTAAAAAGTTAAAAGCCTCATTTCTGGAAACAAATCTCAATCTTGATAATTTTACTCATGACTTTGGACAATTCACTCAGCTTCTCTGTGCTTCAATTTCCCTCTGTATAAAGTGAAGACAATGACAATTCAATTTCCTTTTATGCACTTATGCAATATATGTTGTATACATACGGCACTTAAGGATCCCATTTTGCCCATTAATATTGGGTCATAGCCTTTAAATTGCCTCAGATCATAGAAGGCTTCCTGCTTCTGCTGAGAGAGAATTTACAATTTCTTACACTCTTGAGGGTAGAATACATCTCCCCAGGACTCATTCCCTTCGGAGCTTTCAGAAGTGCTCACAGGCTGGGAACTAACATGGGTAAAGAGCTGCCATTCAAGTTATCAAGCTGGAGATGCACATTGCCCCACCTCCTGCCAGGGCCCATGAAGCAGACCATAAAGAAACTCAAACTCCACCTGTAGCAATAGACCTAAACACTCATTCTGAAGCAAGAACTGATAAATAACAACAAGCAACCATATAAGAACTACTGGCAGCATTACAGAAAAAAATTTAAGGAAAAAAAACTGAATACTAGACCCAGAAAAATGCAGAAATTAAAAAAGACAAAGGAAAAGGAGATTTTTTTTTCTTCCTAAATGAGAGCAAGAACATGAGATGGAGGAGAGGAGCAGAAGTGGGAGAAAAGGGGGTGAAAAAGAATTGAAAAAATGGAAATAAAGCCTTTTTGAGATAGAAGAGCACCACAAGATGGAAGTGGGGAGGGATGGGAAGGACAGAGATACAAAATAATTGAGGTGTGTCATGTGTCATGTGTCGTGCACCAACTCTCCTCAATGTGTGTAATCACCATGTACTGGAAACACGCACTAATTAAAAAATAAAAATCTAGTTAGACTCACCATGACTTTTTAGGCCAAGTTGCAACCATAAAATCAAGAAGATGAACCTATAAAAATCAGATCTATTACAACCCAGACTGGTCCTTAAAAATAGGAGGATCACTCTGAGTCTGATCTGTATAGTGAAACCCTGTACTAAATGCATAAAACTAAATAAAATGAAAAAATCTTTTTAGTATAAAAATAAAAATCTACGGGAGGGCTTTCAAAATGCATCAGAACTTAGAATGGAAAAACAAATGATGAGACAGTTGTGAGAGAAGGTAAAGTATCAACCCACGGTGTTTGATGCTCAGCCAATCAGGGCTGTGGTATGATGCTTTTGACTCTTCAGGGAAGACAATTAGAAGGGACTAGCTGGGTCAAGTGGGACCTCTAGGCCTACATTTTTAAAAGAATATCCCTACTAATTGCCAGAGTGGTGGCATCAATTTGTCCTCCCACCAATAGCGAAGGGTTCTGTTCCCCCACCCCCACCCCTGCCACAATTCATTACTGGTTGATTTTTTTTAATAATAGCCATTCTTCATGGGGTGAGATGAAATCTCAGTGTTGTTTTAATTTGCATTTCTCAAGTGGCTAGTGATGCTGAACATTTTTCCTATATTTATTTGTTATTTATACATCTTCATCTGAGAAGTGGCTTTTCACTTCAGATGCCCATTTTGAAAAAAGAAATCAAACAGGATATCAGAAAATGGAGATATATATTTGTTCTTGGATACTCAGAATGAATATAGTGAAAATATTCACACTTTCAAAATTGACATACAGATTTAATGCAGTCCCAAACAGAATACCAATAGCATACCCCACAGAGCTAGCAAAAATGATCCTACAATTCATATGGAACCAGAAGAGATCTAGAATACTAAAAGCAATTCTGGGCAACAAAGGCAAGGCAGGGGGCATCGAAATCCCTGGACTTAAATTATATTACAAAGCTACAGTGACAAAAACAACATGGCACTGACATAAAAAGACCCAAGGATTAATGGAACAGAACAGAAGATCCAGAGATATCTTTAAACACATTCAGCAACCTTATCTTTGACAAAGTGGTGAAGCCCATTCACTGGGAAAAAGCCTCTTCAATAAATGGCCCGAGGAAAACCAGCTTTCTGCTTGTCAAAGATTAAATCCAGACCCATATCCCTCACCATGTACTAACCAAAAATCAAAATGGACCAAAAATCTAAATGTTAAAACAGAAACATTACACGTGATGGAAGATAAAATAGGCAAAGCCCTTGAAGACAAAGCTCTAGGCAAAATCTTATAAACAAAATACCAATCACACAGGAGATATTACAAAGAATCAGCAACTGGGATTTCATTATATTAAAAGCTTTTGCACAGCAGAAGAAACCACAGAGTAAGAAAACAGCCCATGGAATGGGAAAACATTGCCTGCTATTCCTCAGTAAAAGGACTAATAGCTACAATACATAAAGAGCTTAAAAAAAAATACTCAGCCCTTCCCCAACTTAAAGACCCAGTCTATAGTATGTTTTCAGTTAGAAAAATGAGCATAAATTTTAAACATTTTAGTGATGCGGCAAAGAAGCTGATTTTTCTCTCAACAAAAAAAGGAAAGGCAACCAGGCTCCACAGGCAAAATCTGGTGTGCACAACCCCAATTGGAAACTATGAAATCATCAGAACATGGTATACATTCAAACAAGTGTAATAAATGACAAAATATTTGGCTTCCAAAATAAAAACACGATCTTCTGAGAAAAGTCACAACATCAAACCATGGGGAACAAAAGCACTATTTACCACTTTGCTCAGATCCACAGTAATTAATATTTACACTGTTTAGGTGGGGATGTTTAACTGGCTTTAAAATAAAGCTCTAAAAATCTAATTACATTTATGAACAAAATTTTAAATGTGAAAGAAAAGACATCACTGGTGTATATTAAAAGAGGTAAAAGAAAAGCAAAGTAGGGGAATAATGCAGGAGTTGTGAGCATCTCACATGGGGTTTATCCAAGACACACTTCTAAAGTTCCAAGGACAGCAAATGGAGCACACCTATTTCCAGCATAGCAAAAACTACAACAGCAAGCAGAAAAATTAAAATTAACACTATGATATCAAATATTGAGAATAAGAATGGAACAAAACTTCAGTAGCATGTCAGTGAGTTAAGTCTGTAACACTTAATAGCAGAAAATTGTTACATAAAATTGGTTTATCAGCAAATGGAAATATACAGATTAATAGAAAAAACTATTTTTAAATGTTATAAGTAATTTCAATTGAAAAGAACAAAATTTACCAAAAGGACAGAAAACAGTCTACTTTACTACTGAATAGTATGTGTGTGTGTGTGTGTGCGTGCGCGTGTGCGTGTGCGTGCGCGTGCGTGTGCGTGTGTGTGTGTGTGTGTGTGTGTGTGTGTGTATGTGTTTCTATTTGTACCTGAACTTCTTTATACAACATAAAGGCTTAGGCCTGTGTAGTTGGCAAGTAAGTGACATCATGACACAGAGCGACCTACAGCAGGGTCTGTGAGACAATGCTGCCCACCCCAGATGGGAGAGTGGCTCTCTGACTAGACTTAGCTAAGGGAATGTTATCTGCTGAGTAACAACACAGGCATTTCAAATCCCTCCCCCAGAACCCCAGGCAAGAATCTGTTCTCAGCTTGTTCAACCTGCCAAGATTCGTACAGCTTAATAGAGACAGGCTGCAACCTGGGAAGCAGTTTTGCAGCTAAGAAGCCCCGAGACTCGAGGATGTAAAGCATGGCCCCATGGCACTTGTTCCTTGGTTTAGTTGTTTCAGCTACTTCAACAAAAGTAACTTCTTCAAGAACAATTACCCTGTACCTTCTCTGTGCTCTGTGCTACAAGAATAAATGGGACTGGATCCGTTCTCCCAGGGATCTTACAAACCACTGAACATGAGTGGTACGTTTTAATCCCAGACTAAACAAAGTTGAATTGGAGCATGAGCAAGGAAGAAAGTGCTTCCAGCCTAGGAAGGGATCAGAAGAGCCAGAGCAAGACAGAGGTGTCAGAAATGCACTGGGTTCCTGGACTTTGAGTCAACAGACTGCCTGCAGGCTAATTCAGCAGTAGCATCTGAGCTCCACCTGCACTGGCCCAGGAAGGTGTTCTTATCTATAGCTTGGGACCGCCCTGAGTTGATGAGACTAAATGCTAATCTCATCATAGACGACTCATTTATGCACAGATATGCAGTTGTGCTTGGAAAAGATGAATCAGTAAAATAGAATTCTAGCAGGGAAGTCTGTATTGTGGTAAAAGCAAACCAGACTCCATTCACAACCCCAACTAAATCCAAAAGTCTGGGTGGTTTATATTCTTAATAATATATTTCAACATGTGTTCATTTCCATGTGTCTATATTCTACCCTCAAATCCAGAAGATTAAAGAGCCAGAGAATGTTAAAATTGGAAAAGACCTCAACTATTATTCAATATACTGTAATCCTATCATTTTACAGATGAAGACACAGGGCCAAAAGAGAATAAATGTGATTTCCTAAGGTTACCCAACCACAAAGAGCAAAGCCAAGGTTTAGACCAAGTTATCAGTGCAGGCCCAGCAGCTCTTTCTTCTGCAGACTATGCTGAAAGAAAAATGAAGGGGAAGAAAATAATTAAGGATGACATTTTAAAAATATTGCCGAGCAATACATTTGTATTGGCAATAGCGTCAGAATTATTCAGTGTTCCCAAAACAAATTCCAAATCACTATTAAGGATTCTCTTTTACTTGCAATCTTTTTCACTTAACTGTAATATATCAGTCAGAAAATCACAAAATATTTATTTTCAAGCTCTTTATTACATCATTTAAATTAAGTTATTTGAAATAACTCTTAGGCTGGAAGATGGCTCGGCGATCTAAGCGCCTGCCTGGCAAGCACAAGGACCAGAGTTGGATGCTGGTACTGCATGCTGAAACCGGGCAGGGTGACACACACCTGTAATCCCAGTGCTAGAGAGGCTGAGAAAGGAGGATCACTACGAATCCAAGCTGTGTAGTGAGACCCTGTCCCAAATTTTTTAGATAGAATAAAATAATCCTTGCTTTGTTAGATAAAGTATCCAGGAACACTGTAAGTAGCTAGTCACCAAGCTGTACTTAATTCTCATTTCTTCAATGCAGAAGAAAGTTATTTTAAAAGCAGATGTTCTCTTGCTTTTATTGAGTTTTATATAACCAGAGACACAGAATTTTTAAATTAGACTATATTAGAGCAAGAACTTTGTTGTGTTTACTTGTGAATTCTTTAGTATTTGTCCTAGTAAGAGGCTTATAGAATCTGCATTGTACTGGAATTCTGGATTTACTCGGCTTTTGTGTATGTTATATCCATATTTATATGAATATATGTGTATGATTACTTGGAGAGCATAAAACCTCACCTACACTTGCTTTAAAATCAATCCATCTTTCCCCAAAGCAGGCTCTATGATTACAAGCTTCCTTGACATTTGCCCTGTAATTAAATTCTGAGTGATAAGCAAGGCCTGTTCCGAGAAGAGCACGTCTTTCTCTCCCTTCCCAACTCAGTTGTAAATATGAATAAGAAGTCATACAAAGAAGCATATAAATAAGTCAGCATACCACTAGCTTTTCTTCCTCTTCCTTTTTATTAAAATGGAAAAAAATGTGTTTTGAAAACAATGCCAGTGAAGTCTCCCAACTGTTTAAAAAATAATAAGTGAAACTTCCACTTCTAATCTTCCTTGATCCTTTATGTAACAGCAAGAGCAGTATTACAATCACCTCTAGCTTGTCTATTTTTAACATCTGCATATTTTTGCAGTTAACATGAAACATTAGCAGTTGGCCATTTCTTCAGCTAGTTGTATATAAGTTTCTGTTAAAATCTAAAGTAATATTTAGCTCTACTCCCTCAATGAAGAAATGACCATAAACCAAAGACTGAGATGAATAAAAATAAAGACACTAGAGACAACCTTAAGGATGTTGCGTTCCTCCTGAATTGACTGCAACCACTGAGTTCCGGAGCACTGAAGGTCCATTCTGCTGAGGAGGAGCCTGACGTCACAGTGACGTGATGGGAACCAGAAGGGCACAGTGATTTGCAAGCCTTGCTGACCTCCTCGGAAGGTCAAACTTGCTGTTGCTGCCTGGGTCCCAAGTCCACATCAGAGAGAGACAGTGTCTCAGTTACTGTTCTGTGGTTGCTGAGACAAACACTGGACACACAAGCTCAGGGGAGGAAAGGTTTATTTAGCTCACAGTTACTGGAGGCCTCAAGATGCTGCCCCCACTTTATAGGGTCTGGAGGAGAGGCTGGGGCGCTGCCGTGTCCAGGATGATTCGCTCCTTACCTCCAGAGAGACCACTGCCCACCGCCTGTGGGGGAGTGGAGGGGGGGAGAACCTCTGACAGCACGTGCTGTCTGTTTAACAGTTGGCGCCTCTCTTGGCCACGCCCCCTCAAGCTCCGCCCTGGTCCTTTGGCCCCGCCCCTCGAGCCGCAACTTGACAGCCCCATAATTTACATAAGGCTTTGGGGCGGGCGGGGACAGCTAGATGCAAACCATAACAGACAGCAACCCAGAAGGAGAGAGAGGACAAAGCAGCCCTTGCAGCACAGAACACGGAAACTCACCAGGACTTGGCCACACCCTGGGGAGGAAAATTTTGCACTGACTCCACAGGGAAGAAAACCCATATACGTAAATTTGGTACTCTCCTTGCAAAATAGAATCAGGGACTAAAATAACCTGAACATGTTCAATCCAAATGAAGACTTTAAGAGATTTTATAAGGAAATGGAAAGACAAGATCTTCATTACAAATATTTTTTGAAAAATGTGTGCCTGTAACCACAGCCCTGGATAGGTTGAGGCAGGAGAATCCCTACAAATTCGAGACCAGCCTAGACTACAGAGCGAGTGTGAGGCCAGTCTTAACCACACAATGAGACCCTGTCCCAAACAAGCACAGAACAAAACCTTAAACAAAAAAAAGAGAGAAAACAAAAGAATAAATGAGAGGCATTCAATAGTAACTGCTATATAGGTAAATAGATGAAGATATGGAGATTACTTTAAGTGAATAGATGGTTTTCTTTGGGGGTCATCTGGAGGTAGAGTTTGAACTTCTCCAGCCCTCAGAGGAGGACTAGCTGACCTTTGGCAAGGTCTCAGTCACTCCCAGATTGGCTTACTTCTTTCTGAACCCACAGGTTGCATGAAGACATCACACTCAGACAATTTCCAACTCTAGTAATTAAATCTTTCCATTACGCAGGTGACCTGTCTTACCTGAAAACACACACATGCTTTTAGTTTAAGCACTCTTCAGCTCTGCAGTTTTAATCATTTTTCTAAAGATTTCATTTACGGGCCAGCCATGTAGTTCAGCAGATTAAAGCACCTGCCTAGGCAGATGCAGGGACCGGGGTTTGATCCCCAGTATGCAGTGCCGGCCCCACCCCTGGAGCACGTGAGAGGGCGATTGAAACTGAGGGTGGTGGCTCAGGCCTGTAATTCCAGTGCTTAGGAGGCTGCAAACAGGAGAATCACTATGAGTTTGATCTGTGTAGTGAGACCCTATAGACCCTGCACTAAACAGACACACACACACAAAAAAATAAAATAAAATAAAATAAAGATTTCATTTAACATGTCCTCCCTTTTCACTGCTTCTTTTTCAAGCTTTCCTTTTTCTCCTTGTAACATGTTCTCTGCCACTTTCAAGCAGTTAAAAGCAAGCAGTGAACATCAGCAGCGAAGGCCACAGCATCAAGGCTCCCACAGGACATTCTTACTCACGTATGGAAAATCAGGAGGCTGAGGAGAAACAGAGAGGAGGAGAGGGGGTGTTTGGTCCCAGCTCCCCGTCTCCACAGGCGGCTGTGGCTGCATCCTGAGAGGCACAACCTAGGGCCCCAGGATACAGTGACCGCATGACAGAAAGCACTTCTGTCACAGTTTCGAGCTTGCATCCCACCACCTAACTGCCCCCTCTGTGGTTGAATATTCTTGTATAAATCCTATAATGGAATTAAACTGCACAGCCTCCAAGGGACTAACTCAACACTGGGGATTAACTCAAGGCTTTCATACTGAGCTATGTTGCTTGACCCTTGTTTGTTTTTTTGAGACTTACCAAGGGTAAGTCACTAAGATAGATGCCCAGGCTGGACTCGAGCTTGAGATCCCTCTGCCTCAGCTTCCAAGAAAACAGGGATTGCAAGATGTGTACAACACATCTTTATTCTACCTACACCAAAAGTATCAAGAAGCTTTTTCAGTTTGTGTGAGGAGCTTGTTGCAAGATTCAATAAATGTAGAACTTGTGACCAGGGCCTTCTACAGAACTCTGTAGCTCTGTATCTCACCTTTTATGTTGCAGCAGGTCTAAACCACCTAGAGTTTTCCACATACGGCTCTCTCCTCTCTCTCTCTCTCTCTCTCTCTCTCTCTCTCTCTCTCTCTCTCTCTCTCTCTCTCTGCATATGTTCTTATTCTTTCTGCCTTAAATATCTCTCTGTCTTGCTGATTCCTCCAGCTACTGTGAGTCAGCTCAACTCCACCTTCTCAATTCAGCTTTCTCTGATTAACCCTTAAATTCCCACATTCCTTCACCAACACTATGCTGAGCAGTAAGCTAGCACTGAGCCAGAAGGAGGAAAATTCTGAGTTTGCCCTCAAGGTCCATGATGTATTACCATGGTGGTCACAAGGAGATCTTTCGGGAACATTTTGTCATGGGTCCAAAAAGGGGTTCAGTGGAAATTTTTCAGGAGGAGGTAGTAACTGAATTAAACTGTGAAAAGTCAAGTGGGAATTATCCTACGGATGGAAATAGGTGGGGAGGGAATCCAAGACAGAGCAAATGATAAAGCAAGGATGGAAAAACAAAAACATCAACTGACAGGTAATGTCATTGAAAAGAGCTTAATTTTTTTTCTTTGAATTAATAGGGAGCTTCTTAAGAAGAAGATGATCAAATGGGTATCTTAGAGAACAAATTACAGAAAACAAGGCTAGGGAAGGGAAGAAGCTTATCTGTAAAAGAGGATATTTTAGGGCTTGGTGCTGAAGTGAAGAACATGCAATGGAATTTGAAAGATTACGTGAGACTTGAAAGAACGCGACGATTGATTGGCTCCAGCACAGGAGAGACAGGAAAGAGTAACAAAGAGCTCCAGCCTTCTCTGTTCTCCTGCCTAAGTAGAAGGCAGACTCCTCCTTAAGATCAGGAATGCCCTGGGGCAAACAGCTGGGCTCCCCTTTCTGTCGCCCCCTCAATACATAGTCTGCTCTTAACCAGAGACAGACAGACAGACAGACAGACAGACAGACAGACAGACAGACAGACAGACAGACAGACAGACATAGAAAGAGAGACAAAGACAGAGAGAAAGAGACAAGGAAAGAAAGAGACAGACGGATGGACAGACAGACAGACAGAGACAGAGAGAGACAGAGACAGAGAGACAGACACACGGAGAGAGAGAGAGAGATCAGGAACAGGGAGAGGCGCAGGAGAGGCTTGGGAACATAGGAGTTGATAGATGTGTGCTTGCTCCTCTGCGCCCCCATTACCACAGAGAATTCATTCCTGCACCTTCCTTTGCTGGGATACTCCACGTCCACCTCTGGTTTGCCCCACACAGAAAGGGCTTGGGTAACCTCCTGTCCCTCCAGAGTGTCCTCCACTAGCCATGTCCCCGGCCCCCAGAAATAAAAGCTGTCCCATGTTCACGCTCTCATAGCCACCATGAGAGCAATGCTAACTCAGAAGCAATGCCCTGCAAAGCTTGCAGATCAGGACCTCTTCCTGAAAAAGCAAAACATAGATCAGACAAAGAAAGGCTATTTTCCTTCTGCTCGAATAAGTTCCATTTTCAGAATTTATTGTTCTTAAAATGAAGAAATAATGGGGTGAATAACAGTCATGCTTAAGAGTCCAATTTATTAACAGAAAACATGTGTAGACTTTGGAATTAAAAGTAAATGTATCTTCAAAGTGACCTGGAAGGCTTTCTCCCTGCCAAGACCAGAGTTCAAGACCTTAGAGGTCTGTGCTTTCCAGAAGCAGTGAATCACAGAGCCAATGGTAGGCAAAGGCATCAGATCAGGTAGAGTTTTCTGCAGTCAGTACTACTTAGGTGAGTTTCAGCATAAGAAATAATGGAAAAAATTGCAAGACTATTCTTGGGTTGTGGGTCTATGATATCATCCCTTGGATGCGTATTCCTAGTTTCTGGATCTCTTTGTAGGCATATATTTTGAAGATGAGCTTTCTCATAATTGAACTATAGTTCCACCAACAATATTGGTTGTGTGGAAAAACACAACCAGAGACTCTTTTTTACAGCACTTCTCACCACATAACTTTACTTCAGTTGAGCTTTCTTGTGAAGAGTCTAGTTCTTTTGATGTGCTTCTTCATTCCAAATGAAAGGAAGTTTTCTGCAAGTTATTACAAACCAGCCTGGCAAGAGACTGTCTTCAAAGGGACCAGAGCACATGACAGGCCCAGAAGCAGCTCCATTTGCTGAGGAGAAGTTGGTGTCATCCTCAGCACTCATTGATATCCTGGCTTTCCCATGATAAATAAACAGACGAATCAGTTTCTACTTTTTCTAAAGGGTTTTACATGTGTAGGATCAGAAAAAAAAAAAATCTCGTTTTATAAGTCTAAGCACAGGAGATGCCTCTGTGATTCAGTTCAAAGGCACTGGCTAATTTCAAACAACTGCTGAGAGACCTTGCAGTCCCTGAACTTGGGAGGTTCACTCCAGCTCATGAGCAAGTGCAGCTTTCCATATGAGCGAAAGTGAGATCATACGGCTGGCCCTGGCAGTCTCTGAGAGCACAGTAACTCATGCTGTCGCTTGCTATCAGCAGTAATTGGCTTCTGGGTTGGTTCCTGGGAGCACTCATGTAAGCGTCCTACGCAAAGGCCCAGGGTGCAGTGTTCCCTTGGATTTCGGGGAACTTCCTGTAGTTTTAACATGGAATCAAAAGTGTCACATAGTTCACCACCTCGAGTTTTATGTTAAAGAGAAGAGGCTTAAAACTGGATTCTTTTCTTCTCTCCCAAAATAAAAAGTTGCTAGTCATTTGGAACTTATCTTTAGAACAATCTGTTGGTGCTACAGTAAAATCTTTCATGGTGATGAAGTACAGAGTAGGTTTAAAAAAAAAAAAAGCCGAGGGTAATTTTACCTCTGTACAATAGTAATCAGAAATTGGCGGACCACAAAACAGCACTCTTTTTTAGATTCAACTCATAGATGTGACCAACCCTAAATGACTAAAGGGCAACTACAGGGGGAAATGAAAAACTCCTGGAATTCATAAGCATCATAACAGTATATGCCACCAGGTTTAGTGCAATTTCTGAAAAGTTCAATGGCAAAGTATAGTTGCTACAACCCTAAGCTTAAAGGAACATTATTAAACAATCTCCTCAAAACAATATCATTTTGTGGAGTTCCCAGGAATTTAGCAGCACACTTACCACCAGTTTATCTACTGGCCTTTCTATTTAGCACTTACTATTTTGAGAACCCATGGTGTGCAGGTTCATAGAGCAGTCCTGACCAGACCACACTCAGGAGGAAGCAAGGTCCGGCCCTTGTGCCTAAGAGGCAATAGTTTAGTTTCACTTAGAAGACTGAAAGGATGACAAAATCTCATGTGAAACTGTTAAATTCCTGTCTGTCTGTCTGTCTGTCTGTCTATCTGTCTGTCCTGATGCTTTGGTGTTAATCTGTGACCTCTGGGTATCCCAGTTAAAAAAAATGTTCTATGTGGCATCAAGTTCCAAAGATCTTCAAAACCTTGACAACGTACTTCACTAACATTCTTTTTTTTTTTTTTATCGCTGGCTCAGCCTATGGTGCCAGGGATCTAACCTCAGTCTCTGGACTTTGCCTAAACTTGCCTAAGCAGGCACTTTAAACTACTGAGTTATCTTGCCAGCCCCATTGGCCAACATTCTTATGTTTATTAAGAGTGCTTTTCCTCTGAAATTGTGGACAGAAATGTACAGGGACTTCTATTTATCCACTGATGCATTCCCAGTTCCTAAAAGAGTACATGGCACATAACATAAGACACCTGAAAAAAAATGTATTGAAAAATTAATTATTAATGTTGTCCTCTTAATTAACCTAGTCTTTAATAAGGTTTGTCAGGTCCTCCATCATTGACTCCTACTTTTTTATGTCTTTGGTAAACGGTCTACAGGATCTACAGGGCCTCCAAGATCTCACTACACAGATCTCATAGTGATCCTCCAGTTTTCAGCTTCCCAAGCCCTGGGAGTACAGGCACACACCACCACACCCAGTCTCAACCCCTGCTTATTAATCTAGCATTCCCTCTCTATCTTATTCCTTTCACTGTTCACTTTGATTAATGCCAATTATTTGAGTTCCCAAATGTGCTACATCCTCTCTCCCTGGAGTTCTTTGCACATTCTCCTCTGTGTAGAAGCCTCTCCTACTCTCCCCAAATCCCTGCCTGTCAAATTATCTAGGAGACTACTCCTTGTTATCCAGATCCAAGTTAAGAGATCTCTTATTTCAGAAATCCTTACTTTGTCTCCAAAATAGTTCGACAGGAGCTCTTAGCACCCTCTGATTTCCACTATGGTAACACTTAGCCACTAGCACTTTTACTGCTGCAAATCTGTGGCATTGCTAAAGCTGTTCACCAAGATTTATGAAATTATGCAACAGCATATGGATTGAAGTAGTTCATAAGGAACTTAACTCTACCCTTTCAGTATTTGTATAAGAACGTTTAAGAAAAATAACGAGGATGTATCAGAAAAGTCACAAGAGAGTTAGAAAACTAGTGGCTTTCTCTGAACTCTTAGCACCAAGAGGAAACATCCCCCAAACCCAACCAACCTAACAAAAGAAAGCAGGCATCCATGCGCAGTGCTAACAGATTCTTTCACAGATGGATGCTTCCTGTGAGTAGGATCTCAGCAACAAGATCATACTCACAGAGCAGTTAGCACATCACCAACCAACCCTCCATAAACTTATCCCATTTGAATTTTACCCATTTTCCCTACTTACCATTGAAATTCCATGTCTATTTTTGAAATCATCTTAAACATCTCTGTATTCTTTGGTCATTTTTCAGTTTTCCTCCTCCAAGTGAGTTTCCCTAAAAGCAGGAGTCTTGTTTCATATCCTGTGAGCCCAGAAGGGTTCTTGGCATGCCCTGGGTGCTGAGTATTTTATAAGGGATGTGAAACAAAGAATCTCAAAACTAAAACAGATTGATCTTGGCCAGTAGAGTACTTTCAGCAGTATTGGTTCTCCAAAACTGAACCCCCTTAGCCACCCTCTCCCAAAAAAAGTCAAATGTACTTAGGAAGAGACTAGAGCTGTGATTAGGAGAGGCTGGGGAGAGTAAGAGAGAAGAGATGAGGAAGGACCGGTCAGTAAGCGGTCTCAGTGATGATAAGTATTGTATCTTTCACGAGCTGGAAGAAAATATTTTGCATGTTTTAAAAAAAAACAAATGATAAATATTTGAGAAGACAGATCACACACTGTATTCGTGTATCAAAATATCACACGTAACCAGGGCTACATGCCTGTATTCGTACCTCTCTGGGAAACTGAAGCTGGAGATCAAAAGTTTCAGCCAAACTTGGACAATTTAGTAACTTATCAAGCCCCGTCTTTAAATAAATACATACTCACACACAGGGACAGGGCTGTCATTCAGCATAAAGGCCTCAATTTCAATCTCTAGGACTACCAACACACACACACACACACACACACACACACACACACACACACACACACACTGAGCTCCATAAGAATTCACAGATATAAGTTGGCTTTTCTCATCAACAAAATAACTATCACATGACAAGGCCTGGTACTATATTGTACTGACCTGATTTAATCAAATGTTCTCCTTGATAATTTGTTCATGCCGTGTATTCCGCATAGTACTTACTGTTAACATACCAAAAATAAAAGTATGTAAAAATCTGTCTTCTATATTAATTTCTTATGCTGCTTTTCCTCTGATTTGACATAAGGGTTGACATATTGTGGTGACTTGAGACATTTAGAAGATTGACTAAGAGACTCTGTAGGGGGCCAGGGTCCTCACTTTGCAAACTTTTTCATCCTGTGCAAGAGGAGGGCACGGAGATGTGAGCACTACACTGGCCTGGAGAATGGTAGGCTGCTTACAATAATATAAGTGAATAAAAGAGGCCAGCTCTTCCCCTACCCCCCCCCCTCTTTTTCTCCTGTTGCTTTGCTATCTTCTGCCACCATGAACTGCTACCCCTGTGCCATGCCACCCTACCTTGGAGCCAGCTGATCAGGGACTGAAACCTCCACACACTGCGAGCTAAATAAACTTTGCCTTTCTTAAATTTGGGTTTTGGATATTTTGTCTCAGCAATGAGAGAAAAGAAACTAAGACATACATAAAACTAAGCATTTTTTTGACACATATTGGAAAACCTAGCCAAAATGTATTATCTGCCTAGGTATTTGAACAGAAACCATTGCCTACATAAATGTGAAATGAATAGAAAGAATTGACTAAGGGGCAGAGCTTTCATATTCATTTAAAATTGAAAACACAATATTTAAATGTTTATTTTAATAGAGACTGGGGAAATAGCTCAGCAGCATGGTGCCAGCCTGACAAGTGCAAGGTCCTGAGTTCAATCCCAAACATATATACATATGTGTGTGTGTGTGTGTGTGTGTGTGTGTGTGTGTGTGTGTGTAATAATTTTACACCTCACATTTAAGGAACCAATCACAGGAACTATATTCAGTCAGATCTCATTTGTTCTATGGCAACCCTATTATGACAACACAGTTTTCCTCATTTTGATTGGTAGGGAAAGAGAAGATCAACAAGACTGCAAATGATGAGTGAAACAAAAATGAGAGAGAGAGAATAAATTGTCTCACTTCTAAAGTAAATGAGGCCCCACATGCACCAAGCCCCAGGACTGCACTATTAGCTCCAAATAAACCAGACAACCAGGAAAACTGAAGTTATAATTGAACACCAAGCCTTTATAACCCACCTAGCAGTAGACTTGCCATCTCTTCCTAAGCAAAGGGAAGGGCATTCTGTCAGAGTTCAGGGAGAAGGAGGAGGAAGAGCGCAGTACACACAAGGCGCTCTGTCCTGGTCTCAGCTGAGCAAACTGAGTGACAGGCTCCTAACACTAACTTGTCCTAGGTGAATGTATTACCAAGGAACCCAAGTGGAATTCCTGAAATGGACCAGGACCAGACATTTCACTTTGGGCAGCCTGACCGGCTCCTGGGTATCTTTCTGCACAACTTTGACAGTGAGAACTTTCTTCAGATTTTCTTAGAAACAACTGTATTCTTATCAAATTTGAAGTTAAAAGCTGGTTTCAAAAAAGGGAGAGAGATAAGAACATTTAAGGTTTCTTAAAAGCAAGCAGTAATATGCAATCATATGTCCAAGCTTACATAATTATATCTATTAATCTGAGCAACAGATTTGACAATAAAATTAGATAATATATCAACCACTGTTAGTCAGTTATTCTTGTTTTGAAAATCTGTAACATATATGTTGTTGTTTGTTACCCTGCTTCTCTCTTTGTTTCTGCTTTCTATTCTTGCTTT